>JBAPGN010002751.1:37853-49852 GCA_037355405.1 Vitis amurensis
TTATATGCCCCAAAAAATTTTTAAAAGTCCAAAGAAGTGGAATTGAGGGTACGAAGAATGTGAGGATTCCTCACATTTCTTGTACCCTTGTTGAATTTTTAGTATTTTGGATTTCGAATTTTTCCGGATGTTCATTTGACCACCCTCTAAGGTGTAACGGACCTTTACTATAAAACAAACATCCAAGCCGAATATGATGCCCCAAAATTTTTTAAAAAGTACAAACAAGGAGAATAATGGGAGGTACGGAAGAATGTGAGGATTCCTCACAATTTCTTCGTACCCTTGTGAATTTTTTGTAATTTGGATTTTCGATTTTTCCGGATGTCAATTGACCAACCCTCTAAGGTTAACGGATCCTTACTTAAACAACTATCCAGCCATATGATGCCCAAATTTTTGAAAAAGTACAAACAGTGGAGATTTGGAGGGTACGCAGGATGTGAGATTCCTCACATTCTTCGTACCCTTGTGAATTTTTTAGTATTTTTGGATTTCGATTTTTCCGGATGTCATTTGACCACCCTCTAAGTGTAACGGACCTACTTAAACAACATCCAAGCCATATGATGCCCCAAAATTTTTTAAAAAGTACAAACAAGTGGAGATTTGGGAGGGTACGAAGAATGTGAGATTCCTCCATCTTCGTTTACCCTTGTGAATTTATATTTTTGGATCGATTTTTCCCGGGGATGTCATTGACCACCCTCAAGTGTAACGGACCTACTGAAACAACATCCAGCCATATGATGCCCCAAAATTTTTAAAAAGCTACAAAACAAGCTAGAGAATTGGCGAGGGTACGAAGAATGTGAGTTCCTCACATTTTCTTAATCCCTTGTGAATTTTTTAGTATTTTTGCGATTTCATTTTTCCGGAATGTCAATTGACCCACCCTCTAAGTGTAACGGACCTACTTAAACAACATCCAAGCCATATGATGCCCCAAAATTTTTTAAAAAGTACAAACAAGTGGAGATTTGGGAGGGTACGAAGGATGTGAGGATTCCTCACATTCTTCGTACCCTTGTGGAATTTTTTAGTATTTTTGGAATTCGAGTTTTTCGAAATCATTTGACCCACCCTCTAAGTGTAACGACCTATCAAGCAACATCCAAGCCCATATGATTGACCCAAAAAATTTTTAAAAATTCCAAAAAGTGGAGATTTGGACGAGGTACGAAGAATGCTGAGGATTCCTCAATTCTTCGTACCCTTTGTGAATTTTTTAGTTATTTGGATCGATTTTCCGGATGTATTTGACCACCCTCTAAGTTAACGACCTACTTAAACACCATCCCAATCCATATGATGCCCAAAATTTTTTAAAAGTACAAACAATGGAGAATTGGAGGGTACGAGAATGTGAGGTCCTACTCTTTCTTACCCTTGTGAATTTTTTAGATTATTTGATTTCATTTTTCCGCATGTTCATTGACCACCCTCTAAGGTTAACGGACCTACTTAAACAACATTCCAAGCCATATGATGCCCCCAAATTTTTTTAAAAAGTACAAAACAAGTGGAGATTGGGAGGTACGAAGATGTGAGGTTCCTCACATGTCTTCGTACCCTTGTGAATTTTTTAGTATTTTTGGATTTCGATTTTTTCGGATATCATTGACCACCCTCTAAGTGTAACGACCTATCAAGCAACATCCAGCCATATGATGGAGCCCAAAAATTTTTAAAAGCCAAGAAGTGAGATTTGGGAGGGTACGAAGAATTGAGGATTCCTCACATTCTTCGTGACCCTTGTGAATTTTTTAGTATTTTGGAATTTCATTTTTCGGATGTCATTGACCAACCCTACTAAGTGTAACGACCTACTTTAAACAACATCCAAGCCATATGATGCCCCAAAATTTTTTAAAAAGTACCAAACAAGTGGAGATTTGGGAGGTACGAAGAATGTGAGGATTCCTCACATTCTCGTCCCCTTGTGAATTTTTTAGTATTTGGATTTCGATTTTTCCGATGTCATTGACCACCTCTAAGTGTAACGGACCTACTTAAACAAACAAAATTTCCCCAAAAAAGCCATATGATGCCCCAAAATTTTTTAAAAAGTACAAACAAGTGGAGATTTGGGAGGGTACGAAGAATGTGAGGATTCCTCACATTCTTCGTACCCTTGTGAATTTTTTAGTATTTTTGGATTTCGATTTTTTCGGATATCATTTGACCACCCTCTAAGTGTAACGGACCTATTCAAGCAACATCCAAGCCATATGATGACCCAAAAAATTTTAAAAGTCCAAAGAAGTGGAGATTTGGGAGGGTACGAAGAATGTGAGGATTCCTCACTTTCTTCGTACCCTTGTGAATTTTTTAGTATTTTAGGATTCGATTTCCGGATGCATTTGACCACCCTCTAAGTGACGGACCACTTAAACAAACATCCAACCATTGATGCCCAAAATTTTTAAAAAGTACAAACAAGTGGAAGAATTGGGAGGGTACGAAGAATGTGAGGATTCCTCACATTCTTCGTACCCTTGTGAATTTTTTAGTATTTTTGGATTTCGATTTTTCCGGATTGTCATTTGACCACCCTCTAAGTGTAACGGACCTACTTAAAACAACATCCAAGCCATATGATGCCCAAAATTTTTTAAAAGTACAAACCAGTGGAGAATTTGGGAGGGGTACGAAGAATGTGAGGATTCCTCACATTCTTCGTACCCTTGTGAATTTTTTAGTATTTTTGGATTTCGATTTTTTTCGGATATCATTTGACCACCCTCTTAAGTGTAACGGACCTACTTAAAACAACATCCAAGCCATATGATGCCCCAAAATTTTTTAAAAGTACAAACTAGTGGAGAATTTGGGGAGGGTACGAAGAATGTGAGGATTCCTCACATTCTTCGTACCCTTGTGAATTTTTTAGTATTTTTGGATTTCGATTTTTTCGGATATCATTTGACCACCCTCTAAGTGTAACGGACCTATTCAAGCAACATCCAAGCCATATGATGCCCCAAAAAATTTTTAAAGTCCAAAAGAAGTGAATTGGGAGGGTACGAAAATGTTGAGATTCCAAAACACCCAGGACAAGTCATATGCATGAAAAATTTGAATTATGCAGAGAATTCAAAACAAAGAAGAGCGGTTAGAAAATACAAAAGATATCCCAACAAAGAATTTAAAGAGAAGGAACAGAAAAGCTTGTTTAGTCATCATAGGCTTAAAACCGTCCATGTAGGCGGTACAAAATGAAAACATAAACTTAAAAATAAAGCTTAAATAAAACCGACCATGTAGGCGGTATCAAATAAAAAACATAAAATGAAATGAAAATAAAACTTAAATAAAAACCATCCATATAGGAGGTAATCAAAACATAGTTGTATTATACATAAGGAGGATATCTTACAATGGACAAAGGTAGGAAAGCTTGAAGAAAGCTTGAAGGCTTGAAGAGGTTACATGATGAGAGAGAAAGAAGAGAGAAGGCAGAGCATAAGCTCTAGAGAGAGAAATGAAGCTTAAAATTCTGGTCCTTTACAACTGAGGCCCGAGCCTCCTTAAATAAGAAAAAAGGAATCTTTGAACAGTAACCTTGAATAGTAGCCGATCATGAACATTATACCCGTGCTTGAATAGTGCTTGCATAGTAACAGTGAACAGTAAGAGGGAACTGTAGCACTCTTGACTTTTGACCCGGAATCTTGCTTTCGGCTGAGGTGACTGCTGACAGGCTGACTGGAAGCTGAACTGTAAACACTTATGCTGAAAAACTGCTTGATTGGATAATATTCTTGCTGACAATCTATCATGGGTAATCCTTACGATAATTTTCAAGAAGCTTGATGTTCTCAGTAATGGGCTTAGTTGGAAGAGGGGGTAACTTCTTGCTACAGAAAATCTGATGACAAGAATCTGCAGCAATGAGATGTCCCAAATTCCTTGGAAAAGCCTCAAAATCCTTGCAAATAATTCTGGCTCTCCAGTGTTTGATTTGCTTAATAATCGGTTCACCACAAATATTAGAAAATAGCAGAGGGTAAGATAGCTGAGTAGGTCTCCTATTTTGATGGTTAAGAGAAACAATGTGCTGAGCTGGAATAAGCTTGCCACTAGAAACCCACTCAGGAGCTTTGCTAATGATGATGGCGTTTGCGAACTTCTTATTCATCTTAAATCCCTGGGTTAGGCCAAGATTAATTTTTCTTCCAAACTGGGAAACTTGATTGGGATCAGAACAAATGATTTGATGGACCAAACCATAATCCAGAAGCATTTCTGGAGTTAATAATAAATCTTCATCCTTGAATTTGATGCTGATTGGTGAGTAGTATTGCAAGTCCAAGCAAACACGGCTGATTGTGAAATTTCTGTTACAGTTGCAAACCATCTCCTTGATGCCTTTTTGGTACTGTAAAGGTTCTTCAATCATTCTGCAAATTTTTGAATCATCAACTTCCTTATCAGTAACCAAGCTTAAACCTGGGACCTTGAAACCAATATTGGTAGAAAGATAAAGATGAAGGTCCTGGAGGTATGAAGAGATGAAGGTCTGCTTTTCTTCTGCTGACAACTTAGCCTTTTCCAGAATTAAGAGACGAAGATCTGGTCGAAGAGAATATAAATTCTCTGTCTTAAGATAATACATTCTTAGCTTAAGGTAACCCAACTCTTCCTCACTCAATTTATCATTCACCAGTGGGGTAGAATGCTTATTCTCACCATTTTCCAGTGGGGAAAATGAGGCTTGAGCTTTTAACATGAGCTTATGAAAGTCAACTAATTCAAGTTTCCTTTCAAGAGTCTCATACCTTCCCTGCCATTCAAAAATGCAATTGATATAATCAGACAAAGTGTTAGCATTGTTAAAAGATGGATTTGTGGGTAAGGAATCTTCCACCAAAGGTAGAGATTCCGAGCTAGAGTCTGTATCCATACTGGAAGAATCTGATATTTCAAAATGGTCAGAGAAAGCGGCATAGGAATCATCAGAATTAATGGATCTAAGAGGTTGTTTGTCTTTCTTGGGGGCCATGTTCTTGAGAATCCTGCAAGTTCCATGAGTTGGGTGATTAGGAATGAAACTTTCTCCTTTAATAAACTCAATTTGAAATTTAGGTTTTAAAATAATCCAATCAGTTAAATTATGCTTAATAGTTTTCTCAAATGTGAAAACATCTTTTAAAATTCCTTGATTCAAAATATCAGCTTGAAATTTTGAAATGCATAAAGAAATGCTTAAAATATCATTTATAATGAGATTGTGCATGACATGGGTACCTAAAATCTTAGGTGGATTAACAATCTTAACAAGATTAATCTCTTGATCACAACGAGTGATGCTTTCAACAGGATTAGCAAATTCAAAAAGAATTTCCTTATCACAAAGCTTAGTTCTTATACCTTGGTTATCTACCCACATCGGATAAATAGAACTTAAGAAGGGTATTCCTAAAAGGGCTTTTTCATTAAGATTCTTAACAAGGATAAAGGTTTGCTTAATACAGACATCATGATTACGGATATGAACGTCTGTTAATTTATACTTAGTGGTAAACCTTTTGCTATCGGCTCCAAAAAGAGACATACTAGACTCTTCGCATAAAGGAATAGGTACAAGACCTTCTTGAAGGCAATTTTCAGTTGCTCCTGAATCAATCAAAGCAATAATATCTAAGACAAATTTATCTTTGATTACTATAGTAAGGGAGACTTCCCACCTCTGGAAGATAACCCTACTAACAGTATTCAAAAAAGTATCTGTCTCATTATCATTAACCTGAGAAGATTCTGGAATATCCTATGATTTTCTTGGTTGCCAATTCTATTGATTTGATCTTGGAGATCAGAGAGACCTATACTTATGAATTGTCTTAACTCCTTAATCTCATTTTTATGCTGCTTAACTTCATCATGAAGTTCCTTAATGCTGACTTCCTTGGGAGACTGTTGGTCAAACCTGCTTAAGATATCGTTAAGGTTATAAGGATTAACAGTCTTCTTGGCTTCTACCTTAACAACAGATTTCTTAAAAACTTCATAAAGATTTTGCTTAGTCTTTTCATCTTCAACTTTTCTTAAAGTATCTAAGATGAATTCTTGATCTTGGCTTATGACATTTATGGTTTTAGGACGGCAATTACAATTACCCTTAATACAAACATCTTGGTCACTAGAAGACTGGCTAGAAACATCGCCACTACTATCTAGTTGATTAATATCATCTTCATTATCTGAATCAGTCCTTGATTCAGAATCTGAGTTTAACATTACCTTACAAAGCATATTTTTTAGGTCATCTGAGACACTTAAGTTATTAATTTTTTGCTTAACTCTACAATCTTTCTTAAAATGGCCAACTTTGCCACATTTAAAACAGATAATTGGCTTAACATCTAAAGGAGTTTCTACCTTTTTCTGGGCATCCTTGCTTATTCTCCTTTGGACGTGTCTTGAACGCTTGGTTTCATTCATCCTATAATTACCATGAGTACCTCTTTTACTATGGTAAAACTTATCTTTGCTAGGCTTCCTGCTGGTTTGTTGCTTAGAGGGAGGCTTAGTTTCCTTTTGGCTGAAACCAAACTGGCTACAGAATGATCCAAATTCATTCTTGTAGATTTTCTGTTCATTCTTCATTTGTTGCTTAAGCTTGAAGTCATTGCACAACTTAATCCCTTCAGCTGTGACAATGCTTATAATCTCACCATAGGTTAACTTATCATAAGGGATTTGACCGTTATACTGTTCCCTTATCTTAATCCTAATTCTCTCAGAGAAAAGCTTGGGTAATCCTGAGATGAATTTTTCTTTCCAAAAAGACTGGTTACAGTCTGATCTTAACATGACTTTAGTTAGGAAGACTTCCTTATACCACCTAAAATCATGAAGCTTGGGACACTTAAGGTTGGTTAAGAGATCTGCAGTTTTATCCTTAATTTTTGCAGGATCTCCAATGAAGTGTTTGGATATAGAGTAGATTAGAGTAGCCACTGCATCCTCTATGTCTTGGCCATCTTCATCCTTAACAACTTCACTATTCTCATTAATCCTATAGGCTTTTAGGATACTATTTTTATCATCAAGAGTGAGATAATTATCCCACCAACCCTTAAGCTGACCTGTAAACCCAGCAACAATGGTCTGAGCTACAGCATGATCTGACAGTCTATTGTTTAACTTATAGGCTGTACTTACCATGGTCATCTCTTGAAGCTTAGTGAGTATGTTATACTCGGTCATACCGTCTATGTTCCATTCATAGATAGTACCACTGGTGTAAGATGCTTGAGTATACTGATTTCTTTCCTCAAACTGCATGTCAGGGAAAGTAGGCCTAGGATAGTAATTCCTAGTCTTAAAGGCTTCTAAGTTGTTAATCTCTTGATTATGGGGTTCCTTAAACATCTTAATTAGTTCATCAGCTTCTTCTTCTGAACTAATATCACCTTTAACCATATTGATTCTCTTATAAGGCTGGACAATTGAAGGGGCAACAAGATTATCCTTAATCTTCTGATTAATCCTGTCGACTAAAGCCTGGTTAACTTGAGGTTTATCTTGGAATTCCTTAGATAACTCATATGGATTACTAACAGTAATCTTCGTACGCTTAAAGGGATAATCTGGATATTCCTCTTGTTTGAAGAGTTCAAACCAGATCCAAAACTTAATGTTTTTCTTTTCTTGTCTTAAATAGGAATAAAATTCCTCTTGGTAAATGGTTCTAATGACTTTAGGAACAGTGCTAAAGAACCAATCGTTTCTTTGCTTATTGACTTCAGAATAGAAGTCTTTTCTTAAGAGATCTTTGTTGATTTCAAAGTTCTCAACATAAACGCTTACTGTGTTAATCATCTGAGAATAGGTAGGAGACATAACAGGGGATTCTTCCTGTTGGGATTCCTGAGTAGACTCATTTTCTTCACTGTAAAATGGTCTGGCCACATTGGTGTAACTTCTAACACCTGTTAACTTAATGTTCTTAGGTTTTCCTGAGCTGGATCCTTCTTCTTCCCTAGTTGTTCTAACTGGGATGGAAGAGCTTGAAGCTCTAGAAGGTTCATAAACAGAAACTCTAGGGCTGCTGGAATGTCTAAAGGATTTGGAGAAGACCAGTTCTCCTCCTCCATCTGGATATTGAACAATTTGTTCAATACTTTCAGAACGCTGTGCTATGGCTGGAACAGCATTAGCAAAATGCCAATTCTCAGGGAAATCAACATCTTTCCACAAGATCTTCTTGGGGATGATGAAATCCGACTTATCTAGCATATCAGAGTGGAAATAGGTAGTCTCACCTTTAGGACTGGTGCAAAGAGCTCCAGAACCAACGCTTGTGTTCATACTCTTATAGGCAAACCTGGTTATGATGGAAACAGGACTGTTTCCTGGTTTGATCTTAAAGCCATGAGTCTTAATATGCAGGACAACAGAATCTAGGATGTCTGCATCTCTTAATCTAACTGTGAAGTTAGGATAGCACTGGAAATAAACTGGGCCATCATTCAGTCCAGCTTGGACTGCGCCTATAATAGAATCTCGATATTCGAGATGCCTATTATCTCTTAAACACATGACAATGGCGGTGTTTAAACCTAATCTTGTCAAAGGCTTGGCTGCTACTTGAATCATACCAAAGTGTATGAAATTATAGCCATCTTTCTTATGCTTTTCTATGGATCTATTATCTAGAAGTCTTATGACTTGATCGTCTTGTTCTAAGCTGACTGTCATTTCAGAGGTCTTAATGGTATAATCTGTGAAGAACTTAAAGGTTCCTTTCTTATAAATTTCTTGATTAGACACCTTGGGTAATTTCCAATCATCTAAATCATTTTGGACCTTAGGATAATTGATCTCTTCACTGTTTACAACAGTATCTTGAGAATCACTGGATCTCCTAGACATGGTTCGGAAAACTGAATTCATTTTAGGGTTCTTGATCTAGAGCCTAATAGCAGAATTACAAACCTTATGAGACGTCACCCCAACCCTCTTACAGCCTAACAAACGCCTATCCACGGCTAACAACGGCTCAACCGGCAGGGCTCGCACTCCCAGGCACACTGCTACCTATCCTAGGATAGTCCAAGAACTCCCAAAACAAGACCCAGCTTCCCTCCCACATGGCTCTGATACCATAGACACCCAGGACAAGGTCATATGCAGATGAACAAATGAATTATGCATAAGATTCAAAACAAAGAAGAGGGTTAGAAATTACAAAAGATATCCAACAAAGAAATTTAAAGAGAAGGAACCAGAAAACTTGTTAGTTCATAATAAGCTTAAAACCGTCCATGTAGGCGGTACAAAATGAAAACATAAACTTAAAAACAAAGCTTAACCGACCATGTAGGCGGTATCAAATAGAAAGCATAAAACCGACCATATAGGCGGTATAAAAATGAAAAATAAAACATAAAATGAAATGAATCAAAACATACTTATATTATACATAAGGAGAATATCTTACAATGGACAGAGATAGGAAAGCTTGAAGAAAGCTTGAAGGCTTGAAGAGGTTACATGATGAGAGAGAAAGAAAAGAGAAGGCAGAGCATAAGCTCTAGAGAGAGAAATGAAGCGTAAATCAAAACGTGCTTACAAATGAGGCCTGAGCCTCCTTAAATAAGAAAAAAGGAATCTTTGAACAGTAACCTTGAATAGTAGCCGACCATGAACAGTAGACCCGTGCTTGAATAGTGATAGTGAATAGTAATAGTGAACAGTAAAAGGAAACTGTATCACTCTTGACTTTTGACTCGGAATCTTGCTTTCGGCTGAGGTGACTTCTGACCGGCTGCTTAAAACTATGTAGGAACATGCTTGCTGCTTTTGGTGCCAAAACTGCAAAACTTGAAATATTCTTGATGGAAGACAACAGGCTGATGATTACTTAGATCTTCTTATAGGAGGAAGGATTCCTTCACAGTCATCACCATTGTCTGGAAGGTAGCTTGTTGAATCATCAGACTCTGCATAAGAATTTTCTTGGGAGAAGCTTGAGCTTCCTTCATCAAGGATTCTCTGAAACTCTTGAGGGGTCTTAGCTGCTGCGAGCATGGCTTGTAACTGTTGCTTTTTGAGGAGAAACTGAGACATATCATCACTGGCTGAAGTTTGTGTGGGGTTCTGGAGGAAATACTGCTTGACTGTATTGATAGATGCATCATTTTTTAAAGCATCCCACCATTTTGTTTTAAAGGTCCTTCCCAGAGATGGGAAGGCTGCTGTTTCATCAGAAATGATGATATAGTCCCACTGGACTATCCAAGCAAGGCCAAATTTGCTGAAGAAGAATAGTAAAGGGGGAAAAGCTGAAAGTTCTTTGGGGATATTAAAAGAACTTCTGAATAGC
Organism: Vitis amurensis; assembly: GCA_037355405.1. Taxonomy (NCBI): domain Eukaryota; kingdom Viridiplantae; phylum Streptophyta; class Magnoliopsida; order Vitales; family Vitaceae; genus Vitis; species Vitis amurensis. The sequence continues at coordinate 48,187 of JBAPGN010002751.1, forward strand.
TCAAAACCATCCAGGATGGGCTTGGGAAGAATCTTAATATTCGGACCATAATAATTCCACCAACTGTGGAACCAGAATGGGAAAGAAGAAAGCTGATTCTTAGATGGAAAATAGAACATCCATGAATGATGGAAGTCCTTGTTCTGGATCAGAAAAGCACCAAACCATGCTCTCTGATAATCCAATTTAAAAACCTTGGCTAGATGGTTCAGAAATTCCCTTGAAAGATTAGGATTTCCCCCCCATTGCTTGACTGTAAGGATCTTAATAGATTGGAGGTGGAGAATGCCAAACCTATATTGCTGAATTTGTCTGCATGATGCTTAATTTTAACAGAACCAGTTTCTGTAAGGTCAACATTTTGTTAGGCATATGGCTGGATTCATGCATAGGTTTAGAAGAATGAAGCTTTGCCAAAAGCTGTGCTTCTTCCTCTTCAACTTGTTGACTCCAAAGCATTTTATGAGTAGAAGGAGATTGGTTAGCTTGACTAGATTGGGGCTTTTGAGAGCTAGAAACTTGGGTATTCTTTTTAGGGGCCATGATCTCATGAACCCTGCAAAATTCACGAGATAGCTGATTAGGGTTGAAATAATCTCCTTTAATAAAGTAACTTTGAAACTTAGGGTTTAAAATAATCCAATCAGTTAAATTATGCTTAATATTTTCTCAGATGTGAAAACAACTTTTAAAATTCCTTGATTCAAAATATCAGTTTGAAATTTTGAAATGCATAAAGAAATGCTTAAAATATCATTTATAATGAGCTTATGAATGAATTGGGTACCTAAAATCTTAGGTGGATCATTAATCTTAACAAGATTAATTTCTTGACCACAACGAGTGATGCTTTCAACAGGATTAGCAAATTCAAAAAGAATTTCCTTATCACAAAGCTTAGTTCTTATACCTTGGTTATCTACCCACATCGGATAAATAGAACTTAAGAAGGGTATTCCTAGGAGAGCTTTTTCATTAAGATTCTTAACAAGGATAAAGGTTTGCTTAATACAGACATCATGATTACGGATATGAACGTCTGTTAATTTATACTTAGTGGTAAACCTTTTGCTATCGGCTCCAAATAGAGACATACTAGACTCTTCGCATAAAGGAATAGGTACAAGACCTTCTTGAAGGCAATTTTCAGCTGCTCCTGAATCAATTAAAGCAATAATATCTAAGACAAATATATCTTTGATTACTATAGTAAGGGAGACTTCCCACCTCTGGAAGATAACCCTACTAACAGTATTCAAAAAATTATCTGTCTCATTATCATTAACCTGAGAAGATTCTGGAATATCCATATGGTTTTCTTGGTTGCCAATTCTATTGATTTGATCTTGGAGATCAGAGAGACCTATACTTATGAATTGTCTTAACTCCTTAATCTCATTTTTATGCTGCTTAACTTCATCATGAAGTTCCTTAATGCTAACTTCCTTGGGAGACTGTTGGTCAAACCTGCTTAAGATATCGTTAAGGTTATAAGGATTAACAGTTTTCTTGGCTTCTACCTTAACAACAGATTTCTTAAAAACTTCATAAAGATTTTGCTTAGTCTTTTCATCTTCAACTTTTCTTAAAGTATCTAAGATGAATTCCTGATCTCGGCTTATGACATTTATGGTTTTAGGACGGCAATTACAATTACCCTTAATAC
>JBAPGN010002752.1:0-49397 GCA_037355405.1 Vitis amurensis
TCAAACATCATCAAACTCACGATCCTGGTAATCCGAACACAACTGAATCAGACCTACACATCAAAGAGGCGACTCCCAAAAGAAGAAACATGACAATATCTAAATATCAACCAGATCTCAATCACCTGTCCAAGTAGAGGCTGCTGAAGACGACATCTGATCCCATGGCCTCAGGGTGGTCTTAAGACACGGGACGTAACGTAGGCCAAGGTGATAGGGTGATAGAAATGAAAGAAAACTAGGTTCAAATGCCCAATGATCAAAACTCATGCCCTCATATATGAAATGCAACATGTATAGTGATCCTCATGAGCCATGGACCTGAGGATGCCTAACGTGAATATGATATCGATAAGGAGACAAATGAAACAGGATGAACTGATAGTGATATGTGTAATGATGACGCGAAATGAGCATCGAACCTGAGATGGGTCGCTGTAAGGAGAGAATAAGACGCGAAGGGAATGAGATGAATCACAAGCAACGATAAAAACGATAGCAAAACAATGAATACGTGAAGAAAAGTGGTGATCGACCCAGATCAAACATGAAGTGAAGTCACATCAATAATGAATGTAATGATGGAAAGGACAATGGCTCGGAGTCCTTAGGAGAAGGTCACTCATCTCTCTCACAAATAGATATGACGAAGCAATACAAATAACATGGGATCTCAGAGAGCTCACATACGAACTCCCAATACGAACATACTCGATAAAAATGACCCCCAGACATCAATATACATACTCAATGATCGAGAACACCATGCACATACACACATGTGCTAATAATAACAATAATGATGATTTTTTTTTCTTTCTTTACATATATACAAATACACATACCCTGAACATGAACAAATGAACCCCAAAGGCGATGTCGATAACGGATGGACACCGACCCAAGTGCTAAGGCAACCCAAAACTCTCTCTAATGAGATGACCTTCTCAAACTAAGGATCTCTAAACCAATGTTCGTGAGATAGATGGTGGAAATGATGTGACTATCCTCCATGTGATGAACTGAGGAGGCTCACCACTCAGGGTGGAGAGAATATGAGACAAACAAATAGTAGATAGGATAAGGAAGAAGAGATGAATAGCATAACCAATAAGATGAGATGAAAATGCAGAGGAGTAGTGATAGGAAAAGATAATGAGAAAAACATGCCCCTAGGTCCAAAGCTCATGAAACTACCAAACAATGCATGCATACATTAAAGGGCCCCTATCCCGGTGTGAAAATGTGAGCAAGGCGATAAGAAAGAAAGGCTATAATGCGCATGCGAGGCTCAATGGGCTAGCAACGGACTATGTATCATAAAGGAATAACAAGGTAATGGCTAACCGAAATGACGGCCACCCATCCTACGACCATGGTCTCAAACATAGCACCTCTTTAGCTGATCCACATTGGTTGGCTCTGAGAATCGGTTTCCATCTAAATCCATCAACCATGCAGCGCCCTCTGGGGTCAACTCCCTGATGAAATAAGGTCCGCTCCAGTTGGGTCTGAACTTCCCTCTAAGATCCCTGATCAATCCTCTAATGACCCTCAAGACTGAGTCATCCCTCTGTAATGGTCTATCAACAATCTCTGCTATCTTCCCCTGCCGATGGGAGATGAAGGAAGAAATGAACTCTTCTGATCTCTGTCTGAAACCCTCAAGCTCTCTCTTCGACACCCCTACGACAGTTTTAAATGAAAACTGTCACAAAAACTCCTGAGCTAGGTCATCCCATGTCCTGCCTCGCAAGGACTCCAAAGATGTGAACTAGCGTTAGACTGCACCACTCAGAGATAAAGGAAACATGGCGATCACCTGTGACCCGTCTAACCCACGGGCCCTCATCACAGTACTGTAGAGTCGCAGATAAGTGTAGAGACAATCGACGACCATGTACCTCTCAATGTCAGGCATCCTGAACTTGGCTGGTGGACTGGCCACTGGTATACTATCAAGATCGTCCCAAGTCGATGAACTACCAAATAATCTCAACTGCCTGATACGCTACTCAATACGATCTACACATGCATGAGCATCCTCAAGGTCTGTGGTCTAGACTACTGCAAGTGAGGCAACCTCAAAATGACGACGTAACATATATGGTGGGGCCCGCGGCACTGTCGAGCCAAGTGGTGGTGGTAGATGCGGCAGTGAATCACAAGGCGTCTCATCCTGAACTACAAACGGTCTACTCTGCTGACTGTCTATCTCCTGTCTGGGACTGGCCGAGGCCTCCTGAATAGAAGTCATGGCGGTCGTGAACTGATCAACTGTGACAACCCGCTGATCCATATCCGACCTCTTCTAAAAAAAACTGAATCAATCTCCTCTCTACTCTGATCTAATGAGGTAAATCCAGACTGAGAACCAAGACCCAATCCAGAAAGCATGAAGAGCGGAATAAGAACATGTCCCAGGGAGAGTACGAAAGAAATGATAATCTGAACGGAAGCAAGCAAAGCATCCAAGCGAAGACGGACTATCTGATAATACTCAAACTCGTCCTGATCTCAGTGCACTCTCGACAGGAGACTAAAAAGATGGAGTATCGGACCCAAACTGTGACTACGAAGGCTCTGAAAGCCCTCAGATGCGCCCATGCGTAGGGAGGAAGTCCTAGTCAAAGGATCTACGGCTCAACTTACAAAGTCAAGGTGGCTCTAAGAGAAAATGGGTAGACTCCAAAAGATCCCTAGCAGAAGTGATCGTACCCCCCGACGGTACGCAACCCTCTGCACGCCTCCAAAGAGACGGGGCGCTTCCATGCAAGATGGTCATCACCTCCGCACATGCACTACCTCGACATCCCAGGGGGTTTCCTATGGTGAAAGCTCTTGCAACTCTCATCACTCAGTAATCGACTAAAGTGCACAGTGATGGTGTGGGTGCATCCGAAAACCCTAAGAAGCTAAAACGGAAGATGAAACACACTGGCCACACAAATATCCTGAAATCTAGCTCTGGGCTATACAAGTCTTCATAGTTCGGACTCTAATCAGCATCAATATGTCGACCACCTCCAGAACGCCCCCAAACATAGATATAGCCCATCGCTAGACCCTACTCCTAATCACTAGCTCGGTCGAAGAGCAAACAAAGCAACAAGTCTCATATCAAATATGAGAGCAAGGAAAACAATGTCGACCGAGACTAGGGACTGGGAAATAAGGGGATAAGTGTGTGTTCCACATAGACACACAACTCATGCAGTCGCATCAGGATGAGAAGAGTCATGCAACAGACAGTCATGCAAAACAGGTATATATCATCCAAATCTACACACAAGCCAGTCAAGAAGAATATCTGACAAATGATAGCATGCTCTATGATAAACAAGATAATATATAACTGAGATAAACAATCATGTCAAGTCAAATGATATGCAATGGTGAGTCTATACATGTGAGGTAATCAGAACAAACATGGCAAAATCAGAATGACTATGCTAAGCAAAGCAAGATGATCAATCAATATAATCAGCATGTCAATGTACTCAACAAACATAGCAATTAAGCACAGAAAAATCAAAATCCTCAATCAAGATAATTAATCTCATAATCAGCATGTCAAATATCTCATACAAATATATCAATGAAGCATTAGGAAACTGGCTATATTAGAATCCCCAACCAAAATAATCAACCAACATGATCAACATGTCAATGTCCCAAGTGAAAGCTCGGGAACTCTTGATGTGCAATCAAGAGATGAGTACCCACTGATCGACTCACCAAACGCCACGTTTGCTTCACTTTAAGTTCAAGCTTGACCCTCTAAAAGATCCCCAGCGGAGTCGCCATTTTGTGGACCCCGCATTTCGGCTCATGCGTTTCCCACTCGATGACGAGCTCGATTTTTATTTGAAAAAAATTATTTGTATTTATTAAAAAGAAATGACTTGGAGTCGCCACTTATTTTTGTTTTATTTTTAAAGGGTAAACAAAATAAGAAAGAAAAACCCTAAGTGTGACTCCTTGTTTTGGAAAAGGTGGTCTGTGAAAACCGGATCGGGTTCGGGGGTCAGGTTACTCATCGGGAAGGTACGGTAAAGACCGTAGCACCCCTCTAAGCCCCTAAAGTCGGGTCTCTACTAATAAAGTGAAACTGACGTGGCAATCGAATAAGAAAGTCAATGAATACTCACATCAATCATGCATATATGAGAATCAGAATATGTATAGTGAATGATCAGAATGAGTGAATGCGTACCTGGGCAGCAAACAGCAACGCGCTATCAAGAAACGGGATTAGTGCACAATTAATGAATACAAAATATAGCCCATGCATATCGGAGTGCGAAGCGAAGCTCAAGCGAAATACATTAAGATTTGTTTGGAGGTTTTGATTTATTAGGAGTGGATTTTACAAACTTCTTTTGAAATTTTGAGTCTGTTGAGGGTTTTTTACTTTTTATTTTATTTTGTTTATTTTTTCTTTTTGAAGGGGCAACTAATGTATCATAACCATAATATGAACAGAATTTTCCTAATTCTTTCCTATTATCTTGTTTTTCTTTTTTCATTTGACTTTTTAATTTGAGATCAGTACAAAGGGCTAAACCTTCATTATTAACAAAAGTAATTAATTCTCCATATGTTAATGATTCATAAGGAATTCTACCATTATGAATATTTCTAATTCTTTGTCTAATCTTTTCTGCAAATAAGGTGGGTAATCCTGATATAAATTTTTCTTTCCAATAATGATTTCCACAATCAGGTCTTGACATAACTTTAACTAAAAACATATCTTTATACCATTTGAAATCTTGAAGTGTTGGGCATCTAAGATTGTTAAGGATTTCAGAAGTTCTTTCTTGAAAATAGACTGGATCTCCTATAAAATGTTTTGTTATTGCAAATATTAAAGTATTGACAGCATCTTCTTCATAAGTTTGAACAGATGTTCCTTCTTCTTTGATTATTGTCTTTTTTGCATTTAATATATATTCTCTATCATTTTGACTTAAATAATGATCCCACCATCCTTTAAGCAAGCCAGTGAATCCTATGACCAAGGCACCGGCAGCATGAAAGTCAGAATTACTAGTCTTGATTCTATATGCATTAGCAGCCATCATCATTTCATGAAGCAGATTAATTATTTGATGTTCACTCATTCCATCTATATTCCATTCATAAAAACTACTACCATCATAACTAGCAGCTAATTGATAATTTCTTTCTTCTAATTGGACATCAGGAAAGGAGGGTTTTGAATAATAATTTTTTCTACTTACAAAATTATTAGAAATTGCATTGACTGTTGCAGGAGGTTTTACTATTGAATCAGGAGTCATTTTGAATTGTTCTTCTATTTTATTGATTTCTGGTTTTACTTTTGTTATGGTTTGAATTTGATTCGGATTATATTGTAATAATAAAGTTTCATCTTTAACGGATTGACATATGGCTCTAGGATTTAATTGAGTAGTCATGACTTTATAATATATTCTGTAAATTATTGCTATAGTTTGAGCTTCTTCTACAAAATTCATGTTTTTAGTTTTAATATTTAAGGTTAAACTAGAAAGTATACTAGGATCATTTATATTCATAGAAAAGTTTGGAAAGCAATTAAAATAAATAGGACCATTAGCAAGGTTTGAATCTATCATGCTAAGTATTGAATCTGTAAAATTTATAGATCTAGCATCTCTAAGACATGTAAATACAGGAATATCTAATCCTAGCCTAAATAAAGGTTTTATAGCAATTTGAACTAATCCTATATGTATATAATTAAATTTCTTCTTATGATGATTAATAGTATTTTGACTTAATAATTGAAGACTTTCTAAATTTTGATTAAGAGATATAGTTTTTTCTTCAGTTTTTATTGAATAATTTTGATTAAATTCAAAATTTCCTTGTTGATATATTGTATTAATTTTCATGTGAGGAATTGACCAATTATGAAGTTGATTCTCTATTTGAGCAATATTTATTTCTTGACTATTAACTATATTTTGTGTAAGTGATGATGCAGTGTATGATGCAGATGATGATGCAGAACTATTATTAGACCTAAGTGATTTGGAAGAACTACCTCTACTTAATTTCCTAATAATATTACTCATTGTTACAGAAAATAATCACAATTTTATCCTTAATCAATTCAGATAATTTCCTGAACAGGGACCACCACAAGCGGATCAACACGGGACTTACGCTCCTTCTGCCCTTAAACACCGCTTATCACAGGCTGACCAATCGTTCACAGGAAATTCAACCCGAACTAAGTCAGGACTAAATCGGCGATTAGTTACTGTTCCAACTCGTAACACCACTGGGTTTAACCTCCTTTTCATTTTATTATTCGAAATCATGTGGCCCTTATGAATTCTATATATTTTCAATTTTGGTATGCTAGAGATAAACATATTAGATATCTTTTTTATGTGAAACTAAAAGTTGAGTTTTCTATACAGATGGAGCAAGAAAAGATTAAATTTGGGAAATTTACTCTTCCAGTATTTCCTAAATGCAATCTTTCCTTTCGGATTCATAAAGATGTTGAAGGTTTAGACAGTTCACAAAAATGCATTCTAGACAACCTCTGGAATGCAAAAAGTGACATCAAAAAGTTGGAAGCTTTAAATGCTTTATCTTTCCATTTTAAACAGATAAATGATAAATTAGAAAGTTTTTCTAACCCTTCAAGTTCTGATATTCATTGCGCCCCAATGGAAACAGATCTTGAACATTTTATTTGCAGGGAAAAAGCAAAAGAAGTGAAAGATGCATTTTCAAAAGATTTCCAAAATGAATTTCAAGAAGGATTTTCAAAAACAAATGAAGATTCAAAACTTTCTCAAGAAGACCAAGAATGTCAAATTTCCAGATTTTCATTTTTCAAATTAAAAAATTTGGACCTGCTTGAAAGCATTAGACAGACAATTTGTGAAAAGGCTAAAGCTACAGGAGAAGCACAACAAGAACATATTATGCAATTTCTGGCTGACTGTAGCACTTTTGGAATTATTATTCAAGGGATGAGTTTTACCTGGATTTCTCACTATGACAGCAATTTCAACAATTGTCCAAAATTGGATCCCTTGTGTAAAGAAATTTCATTAGAAAGGCATGACTGTAAGTGTACTCTTACTTACAGTATATGCAAAGCCAACATTGACCTAGACAGTTATAAGCCAATAACCATCAAATTCAACAATGAGTCAATAGAGTTAACTCCATCCCGCCTCATGGACTATAGAGTTCTTTATCAAGTGATTTTTTCTCATCCTGATCAAACTGAAAATTTTGGAAGAAAATTAGCTGTCTGTGTTTTAAATGCCTTCATCAATGATTTCAAATCTGTTGAACTCATCATAGAAAGTAAACCTCCTGAATGGTCTAATGATGGAGGAGTTTACCCGGCTCAACATCTCATATTGCTCAAAGCCAATCAGAGAAAACATCAGTTGTTTGGTACAGAGGATCCTTGGCCCTGTACTAAATTCAGTTTCAAAAAACAGATCAGATATTGGAGATCAAACATGATTGCAAGAGACCTTGATTCTGAGATCTATAGTTCTTCTAACTATAATCTCATTGCTGAAGACAATATTCAAAAAATCATCTCTGCAAATAACTTTCCTGAAGTCCCTCTTTTGTTTCAAACCCAATTCACTTATCTGGTCGAGAAGTACAAAAAAGAATATGTCTTGGAAAAAGAAGCTACAGAAAGGTTTCAAAAATATCTCTTAGAAATGCTCAGTTAAGAGATATCATGAAAGATTTCAAAAATCTTTTGTACAACTGTATATCTGTACTTTTGTCTCTTTGTATTTATCCAAAAAAAAAAAAAAAAAAAAAATTTTAAAGACTGCAGGAGTGAAAAGTCTGCAGATGTAAAAAAAAAAAAAAAAAAAAAAAAGTGAATAGTGATTTGTGAATAGTGAATTTCGTCTTTTGCATGAGTCAAAAGTAGATTGTGACTCATTACACATGTGTTGGATTAAAGAAGTAAAAAGCAAACTTACCTCCCATGCAAGCTTCCATCTCTCCCTACACGTGGATGTCCATCAAAAGGTGAAGACCCTCTTGCAAGCCAAAACCTCACCTATAAATAGAGGTCCAAAGCTCCTCCAAAGGCAGAGCTCGGAAGAGTTTCCAAGTGCTTAGTTGAGTGAGCTACAAGAGAGAAAATAGTTAGAAAGTTGCAAAAAATATTTTGAGAGTTCAAAAAATTCCTTTGTAATTTCTTTTTGAGTTAGAGTCATTCATCTGCTGTCAACGACCTTAGTCATCAGCTCTTTGTATTAAGGTATAATTTCAATAAACAATATTTTCAGATTCAAATATTTGTGTTATTATGCTTAAATTTCTGCAATAAATTAGACAGTATTAGACATTAAATATTTCTGTTTTTATGCTTGGAGATAATTAGAAAGATTTAATTATTACTCAATTACTGCATAATTATTAATTAATTAGTGCGTGCACGAACTGTTGTACGTCCTGGGTGCAAATGGTATCAGAGTTCTGATATTCATTGCGCCCCAATGGAAACAGATCTTGAACATTTTATTTGCAGGGAAAAAGCAAAAGAAGTGAAAGATGCATTTTCAAAAGATTTCCAAAATGAATTTCAAGAAGGATTTTCAAAAACAAATGAAGATTCAAAACTTTCTCAAGAAGACCAAGAATGTCAAATTTCCAGATTTTCATTTTTCAAATTAAAAAATTTGGACCTGCTTGAAAGCATTAGACAGACAATTTGTGAAAAGGCTAAAGCTACAGGAGAAGCACAACAAGAACATATTATGCAATTTCTGGCTGACTGTAGCACTTTTGGAATTATTATTCAAGGGATGAGTTTTACCTGGATTTCTCACTATGACAGCAATTTCAACAATTGTCCAAAATTGGATCCCTTGTGTAAAGAAATTCCATTAGAAAGGCATGACTGTAAGTGTGCTCTTACTTACAGTATATGCAAAGCCAACATTGACCTAGACAGTTATAAGCCAATAACCATCAAATTCAACAATGAGTCAATAGAGTTAACTCCATCCCGCCTCATGGACTATGGAGTTCTTTATCAAGTGATTTTTTCTCATCCTGATCAAACTGAAAATTTTGGAAGAAAATTAGCTGTCTGTGTTTTAAATGCCTTCATCAATGATTTCAAATCTGTTGAACTCATCATAGAAAGTAAACCTCCTGAATGGTCTAATGATGGAGGAGTTTACCCGGCTCAACATCTCATATTGCTCAAAGCCAATCAGAGAAAACATCAGTTGTTTGGTACAGAGGATATGGTTAAACTAGAAAGTATACTAGGATCATTTATATTCATAGAAAAGTTTGGAAAGCAATTAAAATAAATAGGACCATTAGCAAGGTTTGAATCTATCATGCTAAGTATTGAATCTGTAAAATTTATAGATCTAGCATCTCTAAGACATGTAAATACAGGAATATCTAATCCTAGCCTAATTAAAGGTTTTATAGCAATTTGAACTAATCCTATATGTATATAATTAAATTTCTTCTTATGATGATTAATAGTATTTTGACTTAATAATTGAAAACTTTCTAAATTTTGATTAAGAGATATAGTTTTTTCTTCAGTTTTTATTGAATAATTTTGATTAAATTCAAAATTTCCTTGTTGATATATTGTATTAATTTTCATGTGAGGAATTGACCAATTATGAAGTTGATTCTCTATTTGAGCAATATTTATTTCTTGACTATTAACTATATTTTGTGTAAGTGATGATGCAGTGTATGATGCAGATGATGATGCAGAACTATTATTAGACCTAAGTGATTTGGAAGAACTACCTCTACTTAATTTCCTAATAATATTACTTATTGTTACAGAAAATAATCACAATTTTATCCTTAATCAATTCAGATAATTTCCTGAACAGGGACCACCACAAGCGGATCAACACGGGACTTACGCTCCTTCTGCCCTTAAACACCGCTTATCACAGGCTGACCAACCGTTCACAGGAAATTCAACCCGAACTAAGTCAGGACTAAATCGGCGATTAGTTACTGTTCCAACTCGTAACACCACTGGGTTCTCAAGCAGAAAATGGCTCTGATACCATTTGCACCCAGGACGTACAACAGTTCGTGCACGCACTAATTAATTAATAATTATGCAGTAATTGAGTAATAATTAAATCTTTCTAATTATCTCCAAGCATAAAAACAGAAATATTTAATGTCTAATACTGTCTAATTTATTGCAGAAATTTAAGCATAATAACACAAATATTTGAATCTGAAAATATTGTTTATTGAAATTATACCTTAATACAAAGAGTTGATGACTAAGGTCGTTGACAGCAGAGGAATGACTCTAACTCAAAAAGAAATTACAAAGGAATTTTTTGAACTCTCAAAATATTTTTTGCAACTTTCTAACTATTTTCTCTCTTGTAGCTCACTCAACTAAGCACTTGGAAACTCTTCCGAGCTCTGCCTTTGGAGGAGCTTTGGACCTCTATTTATAGGAGAGGTTTTGGCTTGCAAGAGGGTCTTCACCTTTTGATGGACATCCACGTGTAGGGAGAGATGGAAGCTTGCATGGGAGGTAAGTTTGCTTTTTACTTCTTTAATCCAACACATGTGTAATGAGTCACAATCTACTTTTGACTCATGCAAAAGACGAAATTCACTATTCACAAATCACTATTCACTTTTTTTTTTTTTTTTTTTTTTTTTTTTTACATCTGCAGACTTCCTTGTTTTGGAAAAGGTGGTCTGTGAAAACCGAATCGGGTTCGGGGGTCAGGTTACTCATCGGGAAGGTACGGTAAAGACCGTAGCACCCCTCTAAGCCCCTAAAGTCGGGTCTCTACTAATAAAGTGAAACTGACGTGGCAATCGAATAAGAAAGTCAATGGATACTCACATCAATCATGCATATATGAGAATCAGAATATGTATAGTGAATGATCAGAATGAGTGAATGCGTACCTGGGCAGCAAACAGCAACGCGCTATCAAGAAACGGGATTAGTGCACAATTAATGAATACAAAATATAGCCCATGCATATCGGAGTGCGAAGCGAAGCTCAAGCGAAATACATTAAGCGCGAAAATTGACAGTCAAAAAGGATCAAACATAGGGCCCCCAACAAAGCCCAATTTATTGTTCACGAACTAATCTTACGAATCCCGTGTTTTAGAATTATGAAGGAATCACTATTGCTTATGTAAAATCAAGAAGATCAGAAGATTATTTGGGAACTGAAATGTGATTAAAAACTATTCGAGTGAAAACTGGATTATTGGAGCTTATTTGAAAATTGGAGTATTTGGAATTAAATTTTGAAGATTAGAGCTCCGATGATTAAATCGAAATTTGTTAAAGAAGATAAGAAACGGACTTTAGGAAATTGAACTGCGAGACCATGGACTTTTGAAAGTTAAATTTATAATAATGATAGTAATAAGGTATTGAGGGTTTTGAATTAATAATAATAAGATTTCGAAAGTCTGGATTAATGATAATAATAATAATAATAATATTTTGAAAGTGTGAATTAATAATAATAATAATAAGATTTTGAGAATCGAATTAATAATAATAAAAATAATAGTAATAACGATAATAAGGTTTTAAAAGTTGAATTAATGATAATAATAGTAATAATAATAAATGGATGTTGAAAGTAAAAATTAATGATAATAATGAGTTTTTTTTAAAGTTTGGATTAATGATAATAATAATAATAATAAATAGATTTTGAAAGTTGAATTAATAATAATAATAATGAGATTTTTGAAAGTTTGGGTTGATGATGATAATAATAATAATAAATAGACTTTGAAAGTTGAGTTTATAATAATAATAATAATAATGAGATTTTTGAAAGTTTGGATTAATGATGTTAATAATAATAATAAATAGATTTTCGGAAGTTTGGATTAATGATGATAATAATAATAATAATAAATAGGTTTTGAAATTTGGGTTAGTAATGATAATAATAGGGTTTTGAAAGTTTGGATTAATGATAGTAATACTAATAATAAATGGATTTTGAAAGTTGAGGTAATAATAATAATAATAATGAGATTTTTGAAATAATGATGATAATAATAATAATAATAAATAGGTTTTGAAATTTGGGTTAGTAATAATAATAAATAGGGTTTTGAAAGTTTGGATTAATGATAGTAATATTAATAATAATAAATGGATTTTGAAAGTTGAGGTAATAATAATAATAATGATGAGATTTTTGAAAGTTGGGTTAGTAATAATAATAGTAGGACTTTGAAAGTTAAATTAATAATAATGATAATAATAAAAAGATTTTGAAAATATGAATTAATAATAATCATAATGAGGATAATAATAATAATGACAAGAATAATGATAATAACAATAGTAATAATAGTAACAATGATAACAATGATAATAACAATAATAACAATAATAATAATAACAATGACAGTAACAATTAATAATAATAATAATAACAATGATAATAATAATTATAATAATAATAATAATAATAGTAACAATGATAATAACCATAATAATAATAATAATAATAATAGCAATAGCAATAATAATAATTAATAATAATAATAATAATAATAATAGAAATGGGCTCAAGACAAAGGCCCCATCTTTAGCATAGGCTTGGGCCTGGGCTCCAAATTCAAATCCAAGCCCAAAAGCCTAAGCCCAAGCCTCCAAAGCCCATCAGCAAAGCTCAAACCCAAAGATAACAATGAATAAGCCCAAGCCTTTCATCACATGCTCTTCTTCCTCGTCTCCGGTGACAGTGACGGAGAAAAATGGAGGTGAGAGAGAGATCGCCGGGGGTCCTCGAAGTCGGCCCAGGCTGTCGACTTTCCGCGTCTGGCTGCTGCACCTTCGTCACCTCCCCGCGGCGGCAGCGGCGACGGTGCTCGGGGTCACGGATTCTCCAAGCTTGGTGGACAGCTCCTGGGCCTCGGGAGGATCTCGCCCTTCCAGGCGAAGACGGCGGCGCTGCCGCGGGGCGATGGCAGCGGCGGCGTGGAAGCGGCTGGTGAGACGAGCAAGCGCCTCGCCGACGCGGTGCGCACAACAAAGAGATGCGGGGAGGGGCAGCAGGCTTGCTTGGACTCTATGTGTGCAGAAGAGCGACTTTGGGAGTCCTTGTGGAGTCGGGTATGGCGATTAGAGGGAGAAAGAGGTGATGAGGAAGATAGGTGAGGGTGACAGCCATGCGTGGGACGTGGGTGAGGCAGGGACGAGCATGGGGTTCGGAGAGAAAGGTGCCAAAGCAATAATCAACAAGCCCAATGACAGAGAAGAATAGATTCACAGCATGAACTGAGTAAAAATAGCAAAAAAGAAAGACCCAAAATTGAGGAGATGGCCATACCTGAGCCCTCCAACTGAAAGTGGTGTCGTCTGCCTCCTTCCCCTCATCCCTTTCCCTCCTCCTTTTCTCTTTAGCTTTCTTCCCCTGTTTTGAGTCTTCCTCCACAAGCCATCCCCGTACCCCGTCCCATCTGCTGCCCCCAAAAGCCTCCCACTTGAGAGACCTGTCAGAAGCAGAACCCAAAAGTAATAATAACCCCTCCAAAAAATCTGCCCCCCAAAGTCCCTCGGGGGGTCTACACTTTGATTTGAGGCAACTTTATCACAAAAATGAGACATTCAATGCTAAATTTCTTCTCATAGCACTGACATATGGGAACTTGTTGTAAGTTGTTCTTTTTTTATCATTAGTAGGAATGGCAATTGACCAAGTTCTGAACAAGTCACATCATCCCAAATCTGTCATGTTTATTTAAATCAATTTTTATTCCCTACTAACAAAAAAATTTTAAATAGGGCAGGAGAAGGGGGATGGGTATATGAAATTTCGATACTAACAAAAAAATTTTAAATAGGGCAGGAGAAGGGGGATGGGTATAGGAAATTCCGATGCCTACTTCGCCCATTTAATTTTTTATTTTTTAATTGTCTTAAAAATTTTATAATTATTTTACTTTTAAAATATTAAATTCTATTAAAAATACATACAATTTATAAGTAAATAAATATTATATATATAAAGCTAAAAATGAAAAAAAAATTATTAAAATAAATTTATTAACATTTAATATAATTGGTGTGGGACAAAGTCATAGTCCAAGGAACCCACCCCATTTCCATTTCCAATCACTAGCGATGCCATCATCTTTTGGCAGATCAGTAAATCTATTCCATCCAACTAGGGCTATGTGTTCCTTATTCTTGTCAGAAAGATATTTTAGAAAGCATCTATGTCACTTGAAGAAGGAAATAAATAGAATAATTAGACAGCTTTCGATGCAGCCCATTGCAACTTGCCCAGGAAAGGTGCAGAGTGCAAAACAAAAGTTGATATGCTGGCTAGGTATATAAATATATAATAAGTCCCATCAAATACTGATCACTATAATTTATTACTGATTCTCGACACCAGTACCGGAATACTATTTGAAACAACCACAATGAAATCCCTTGCTAATAAAACAAAACAGCAAGACAAATTCAACGGCGTCCGATTAAATCACAACAAGGCCTATGATGATTTTCTTAATTCTGACATTTGCTAGGTATATATATGGTCTATATCCCCAGTTTCTTCTTGTACTCTACCGCCATGTCATAGAGCTTATGTGGGTGTGGTAGAGAGGCGTACACGAACTCCTCCTCCATGCACCTCTTACCCCATGCCACCAGTTTTGGACACTCCGCTTCTATGCTGAACTTCCCAAAAGTCTCGAATGTATGGAACCAGCAGTACAATGGGAGAAAAGCAATGTCCAGAAAACCCAAGGTCTCACCCCCAAAGTAATGGGTTCGATTTAAGCTCTCCTTCCAACAACTTAATCCCGTCTATGAATTCCTTCTTGGCAGCCTCTTGCTCTTCTCCGTTTGCTGCCCACACTTTATCAGATGGTGGGTAGACCTGAATAACAATAAAAAATTGATGTTACTACACACCGAAAGCAGTTCAAGAAAACAAGTAGTCTAATGGAAAGTAAGAGAAATGAAGGGGGGAGAAAAGGAGAAAAGAATTAATTAATTAATTAATTAATTAAGCACCATTTTGTCAATGAAGTCAGCCCAGAACTTGGCTTTTGCTCTTTGGTAAGGGTCAGCCGGCAGAAGAGGACATCTATCCTTCCAAACCTCATCAATGTATTCCACTATTATCAAGGACTCGCATATGGGCTTCCCATTGTGAATTAGAACTGGAATTTTCTTATGAACTGGATTCACTTCCAAGAGTAGAGAGCTTTTACTTTGGGTCAAGTCTTCTTCCTCAATCCGATACTCGATCCCTTTGGCTGCCAAGGCCAGTCGTACCCTCATCCCAAAAGGGCTTCCCAAGAAATCTAAAAGAACAATGTGGTCAGTGTTTGCCATGGCAGTACACACTCAAAGCTCAAAGTGTAAGCGGCTGTGTTCTCTGCCTTTGAGATGAAATGAAATAGAATGATATTGAGAGTATTTATAGCAAATTCTCGGCCAATATTCTAGGCACATCTATTCAGATTGGTCTATCCTTAAATATTGTATTTCTTCGTCGGTTATACTTTGAATTAATCATCAGATTTTTCCACTTTTTTAAGTTGCTTCTAGATACGGCCATGTCACTGCATATGTCTGCAATTATTTTATTTTATTTTAAATGTCTTGCTTTAAAACTTAATTAAAGGGAAAAAAAAAATCAAATAACTCAGGTCATGTGAAAATGGATACTATAATGTATTAGGCTTATCTCCAATGCAAAGAATGCTAAAACGTCTCCTATTCTTCCTCTTACATTAACAGATGAAAAATCCAAAACATTTATGTTTGTATGATATAACATAATTATTTTCCGAAACAATAGTACCAATTCATATTATTTTCATCTTACTTGTTCTCTTAGTTGAATCAATTAACTTCGGATAAAAATTAATATTTTCACAATTTCTCACAACAACTTCTAATTAAAAAATTCATTTTTTTTATACTTGTTGAATTCCTTTGGAAAATTAAAAAAAATGGAATTCAGTTTTTTTTTCATGTTTATTCCATTAAAAATACAAACAAACAAATAATAGAATTTAGGTTACTTTAACTAACATACAAATAAAAATAAAAATAAAAATTCATTTCTATAAAAAAAATTTATGTGTCCCTTTCATTTTGAAATTTTATTTCAAGAATTAATTTAAAAAAAAAATCATTTGTTGTATTAGAAAAAAAAAAAAGGATAAACACAATAGAATAGAATTTTTTAGAAAATAATTAATGTTACTTCTAATCAATAATCATAAATTTGGTATTTTCCAAGTGTCATTACTAGAGGGAGAATATTGCATTGGAGAAAAATCAATAACCTTTGTACAGACTAAATTCTTTAATCACAAATTTGAATTTTCAGATTAAGGGTTATTTAATTAAAATGGTCATTGAAAACTCAAATTTGGAAATCTAACACTTCATTTTGACAAAAATATCATCGTTATTTTCTTGTAAAACATATTATAAATACTTGAAATATTAATGACATTTATATAAAAAATGCATTAATCTTTAAATCAAAAAATGAAAATAGATAAATTCATATCACGTTCCTCCCTATTCTTTTAACAAATCTAGATGCATTATTCTCTAACTTTGTGATAATCTTTGTTCGAAACATTTTGGGGAACTATAAATTTTCTTTTAAGGGCTAGTATCAAGTACAAATTTTCATAACGCTCTCACAACTCAAACTAGGCACATCTTCTTGCACTTTCTAGCTAGGTAACGAGACTAAATTGTAGTTAAAGTACATGAAATACAAAAAGAGCTATTTATGCATGAACCACCTACTGATGCTCCTGATCCCACTTACTATTTTACACTTCTAAGAGCCTTGTATGTTATAATGGAAAATAGACACCACCACCTCAAAACGTAACCAATTTGCCAAATATTTTGACTCTTGATAAAGCAATTGAATTCAACTAATAACTGTAGCACTTAGGAAAGTTATAGGGACAACCTTAAATGCCATAGCCACTTCTCAAACAACCCTACATGGCTTGTCCCTTGCAATTTCCCTTACTTCATTTTGCAATTCCTCCATGATGTTAGGATGCCTCAATAGTTATGTCATTGCCCATTCTAGGACTATGTAAGTAGTATTGGTTCCAACAACAAACATGTCCTACAAGAAACAAAGCTTCTTAATTTACCCAACCATATAAGCAAAAGAGTGCTACTTGTACGGTAATGGAAATCATATGGTTATTCTTATAAAAGTAATTATGTTAAAGCGCATTTAAGAAATAAGAGTGGTACTCGTCAAAAAATGGGACTTGGAGATCCATATGCCTAGCAATGGATATACCATATCTATTGATTTTCGTGCAACGATTCCTGGTGAAAATTAGAGAAAATGAAAAAAAAAAACCACACAAATTTAATGTGGTTCGACAGATTGCCTATGTCAACGGGAACAAGAAAGAAGACTTTCACTATATGTTAAATTAGGGTTACATAATAGGGTATTTATACTAACCCTCAGGTAATGAAATTCCAAAAACACTCTTGAACCGTACCGCGGGGAGCATTGCCCCATGCACCCCTCCAACCTATCATTCGCCCACAACAATAAAAATACAAGCTTGAATGGAAAATGTCGTCACTCCAGCATTTACCCCCATTTTTCTCCATATGTCTTTCACTCAATATAAGCCACATGTTACAACAATATCCTTACCAAAACAAGAGCTTTTATGCTTTCCCTATCAATAACAATGCCATAAGATTCTTCCCTTTGAATTTTAAGCAAAGCATCCACAAAATCCTTCTTATCATCATCTTCACCAATTATTCCACTATTTCTCTTTTTCCTGCCGATCCAAAGGCTCTTCAACAACTCCATCCAAAAATTCATCGAACTCTCTAGCAACTCTATCCATTTTACCAGCAAAACCATTTACATGTTCCACCCATGCTACCATGAGATATAATCTCCCAAATGGGTAGCCTTAAGTATCCTCACAAACTCCTCCTAAACTTCCTGTCTACTTCACCTCCACTATACTTCCTCCCTAAGGCCACTCTGCATATCACATCATTGGTGAGTCTCATTAGCATTCTGCTCAAATCCACCTACATCGAAGAAGATCTTTCAATCTTCTCCATCAAAAGGGAGGTTTCTTCTCTTTTAACAACACTAAAAGATTAAGCCCTTCTATTACTAAGAAGATGACACACGCAAATGTTTTTCAATTGCCTCCAATACTCTTCATAAGGAGCCACCGACGAGTCCTTATAATTGTAAAGTAACCTCTTGAAGACCCTTGACTTAGGTTTGTTTGAGAAGAAAACATCATGGGTCTTCATGATCTTTTGTGCTGCCTCCGCATAGATGATAACCACTAGAAGGCTACCAAAATAGAGCTGAATAAGGGGGGCATGTCATTGAACCATGGACCATAGAGATCGATGAGGCAGTGAGTAAAGTTGGTGGAGGTTTCATGATAAGCCAACACATTCTCAATGTGTGCCTATTAGAAATCCAAGGTACATGTAAGGATACTATGCATGGGAAAATGGATGTGCTGTCAAAGACTTAGTCCAAGTTGTTCTCCAATGTTCTCATATTTTTAAAAGAGTGGGTCATGTTCACATATTGCAAAGGAGTGGATAGAATGGGTCATGTAGTTATTAGCTATTTCTTTGCAACATGTTAAGTAGTTGTTTCCTTATTTGTACCTATTATGATCTTTTGGAGAAACTTTATGTATTTAAGTATGATCATAATCAATAAGAAGGACAACAAATATTCTAATCCAAATTTTGTGGTTTATTCTCACCCTAAAAGAATTATATTCTAGCTTTGATTGGACCTATCATTGGTATTAGAGTTAGGTTATAATGGCAACCAACAAAGAAAGAATTGAAAATTTAGAGATTGGACTAGAGGAACTTCAAGAAGAAATGAGTAGAATTGAAAGTGGCATAACTGAAAAATTGTACCATATAGTAGAAACCATCAACAAGTTGTCTGAAGTGTTGCTTACTAATAAAGCAGGATCGAGCAATATAGGTGATTGAAACGGCCAACTAAGCAATAACAAGAAAAAGGATAGAGAATGTATGGAAGAAGTTAGACAAATATTCTCATCTAAGATAGCCAAGCTTGAATTTCCAAAGTATTTGGGTGATAGACCCAACAGAATGGTTTAACCAAGTTGACCAATTCTTCAAATATCAAAGCGCCATAGAAGCACAAAAAGTATCATTGGATTCATTTTACCTTAAAGGAGAAGCTAATCAATGGTGGCAATGGCTAAGCCGAGCTTACAAAGAAGAGAAAGTGGTGACATAGGTTGTATTTGAGGAAAAGTTGTGGGCACGATTCAGACCTAATGAGTATGAAGACTTTGATGAAGCATTATCAAGGGTAAAACAAGTAGATTTACTACAAGACTACCAAAAGGAAATGAAAAACTAGGAAACTGTATACAAGGTTGGACACAAAAAGCATTAGTAGGGACTTTCACGAAATGACTCAAACCAAAAATATCTAACAACATACAAATGTTCAAAGCAAAGTCTCTGAATGAGGCAATCAACCTTGCTCACATACAAGACGAGCAAGTAAATTGCCAATGAAAGATCACATGGCCACCACCATTAAACCGAGCACCGCTAAAGCTACCATCTTCAACAAAAACAATAGCAACATTCCCAATGAAACACCTGTCTTGGGAAGAAATGCAAAAAAAAAAAAAAAAAAAAAAAAAAGCTTAAGGCCTTTGTTTTAATTGTGATGAAAAGTTTGCTGCATGACATAGATGTCAAAGTCCACAAATTATGTTGTTGGAAGAAGACACTCAGAATGAAGAAGCATATGGAGTTGAAATAGAGGAAGCACTAATAAGGGTTAACCTGAAGTCGAAATTTCCTTGCATGCCTTAATAGGATGGACAACCTCTATGGAGTTCCAATGGTAAAACAACCTCAAAGGATACAAGGGACCAATGAACAGGCCATTCAAGCTGCATCCTTGAACGCAGCAGCATCCTTGAACGTAGCAGCAAAAGAACACATGCAAAGAAGTTCTATATTTGCCATTTGTGTATAACCTTTCGAGAAAACAACACAACAAGATGTCCATCCAGATATGCAGTGACTATTGGAATCATTTGATGATATTTTCCAAGAGCCGAAACAATTACCTCCAACAAATGAAGTAGATCATCACATTCAATACTTCTCAAAGAAGGAACCAAGCCTATCAATGTAAGACCTTACAGGTATACCTATATTCAAAAAGGTCAAATTAAAAAAAAAAAAAAAAGGTTCATGACATGTTGAAATTGGGGCTTATAAGATCAATCATTAGTCAATTTTCATCATCGATTTTATAAGTTAAAAAAATAGCACATGGCATTTTTGCACTGATTATAAAGCTCTTAATGTCATGACCATCACAGACTGATTCCCATTCCTACAGTTGATGATATGTTAGATGAACTTTATGGTGCAAACTTAATTTACAAAGCTCGACCTAAAAACTAGTTACCATCAGGTATGTGTACATCCAATAGATGTTCCTAAAACCACATTTCATACTCACAATTGTCACTATGAATATTTAGTCATGCCTTTTGGTCTTTGTAATGCCCCATCTACATTTCAATCTATTATGAATTCCATTTTCACCCATACCTCGAAAAATTTTATTAGGTTTTTTTTAATTTTTTAATGACATTTTGATTTATAGCCACAATTGGACCATGCAAACAAGCTTTTGAAATATTGAGGCATCACCAATTCTTTATTAAAATGAGTAAATGTGCTTTTGGGAAACAAGACTTGGAATATTTGGGTCATCATATTACTTCCTAAGGAGTAAAAGTAGACCAAGGAAAAATCAAGGCAATGCTAAATTGGCCTAGACATATTAATGTTTCAGAATGGTGTGGATTTTTAGGTCTCACCGGTTACTACAGGAAATTTGTTTGCAATTATGGAATCTTGGCTCAAACACTCACAAATTTGTTCAAGAAAGGCCAATTTGGATGGCCTCAAGAAGCTGGACATGCTTTCAAGGCTCTAAAATAGGCTATGACTTCTACCCCAACTCTTGCTATGCCAAATTATATGAACCTTTTGTGATTGAATCAAATGCTTCAAGTAAAGGGATAGGTGTGGTTCTTACTCAACAAGGCAAGCTGATTGCATTTATGAGTCGAGCTTTAGGAGTGTCTTAACAGTTATGGTTCACATATGCCAAAGAAATGTTAGCCATTGTCCAAGCTATATGGACTTGGCATCCTTACTTATTGGGATAGAAATTCTTTATTCAAACAAATCAATGTAGCCTTAAGTATTTATTAGAACAGCACATCGCAACACAAGAACAACAAAAGTGGGTGGCTAAGTTGCTTGGTTATGAGTACGAAATTCTTTATAAACCAGGCCAAAAGAATTATGCAACAGATGCACTATCAAGAGTGGTCGGCAGCCCAAGTCTTGACACTTTGATTGCTCCACATGGAGGTTGGACATTCTTATATGGAAAAAATTTGCAAGATGGCAACAAAAAATCCAAGGGCTCCATATTCATGGCGCAATGGGTTGGTTCTCAACAAAAACCAAGTGGTTGTTCCTTTAGATTCCCACAACATTCCTTAACTCTTATGGGAGTTTCCTGATTCTCATCTTGGTGGGCATTCTGGAGTGTTGTGAACATACAAGAGACTAGCACAAAATTCTATTAGCCTTCCATGCACAGGGTGGTACATGAATATGTTTCTTCTTATGATGTTTGTCAAAAAGCCAAAACCAAAACCTTTTCTCCAGCTGGACTCTTGCAGCCATTACCCATTCCATGTCAAGTGTGGAATGACATCACCATGGACTTCATTAAAGGCCTTCCAACCTCTAACTGCAAAAACGCCATTTTTATGGTGGTGGATAGCCTCAACAAATCAGCTCATTTTTTGCCATTAGCTTATCCCTTCATTGCAAAAACAGTGGTTGAAAAGTTTGTAGAAGGCATAGTGAAACTACATGGTATGCCAAGAACCATTATTAGTTATCAAAACCTTACATTGATTAGTGATTTTTGGCGTGAGTTTTTCAAGCTTTTCAAGAACTCAATTAAAAGTGAGCTCTGCCTACCACTTGCAAAGCAATGGACAATCAGAGGTAGTTAAACAGAAGTGTTGAGTAGTACCTCAGATGTTTTTCCCACCAACAACCTCGCAAATGGAGCTCACTTCTTCCATGGGTTGAGTTTTGGTATAATATGAAATACCATGCCTTTACAGGAATGACACCTTTTCAAGCCCTATATGTTCGTTTGCCACCAACCATTCCTAATTACCAATTGGGCACATCCCTAGTGAATGAAGTGGATCAAAGCCTAGCATCATGAGATACGTTGCTATGACAACTCAATGACAACCTATATGCAGTAAATAATCGAATGAAACAAGTAGCAAATGTTAAGGGATGTGACATTGAATTTCAAGAAGGAGACATGGTTTTCCTTAAACTACACCCATATCGGCAACAATTAGTCTTTAAAAGGGCATATAAAAAATAGTAAAATGGTTTTATGGACCTTTTCAAGTTGAGAAAAGGGTTGGCAAGGTGGTGTGGACCCTCTCCCGATCCACTGACCGACGCGACTCGTGATTTTAAAAAGTAATAATAATATGAATGGAGAAAAATGTGGTTTTCGAGTTTTGGAAAATCCGTCCCTAATGAGGGACGATTTTGTTTGGAGTTGCCACTTACTTTTCATTTTTATTTTTGAAATAGGAAAATTAAAGTAAGAAAAAAAACCCCTCAATAACTCCAGTTAAGAAAAAAAATGGTCTGGGAATCAAGTTACCTATTAGGAATGTACCTCTAGGCCTAGGATCCAGTCTCTACTAGTGAATTAGGTACATTAGAGCATATGGGTCAAAGGTCAGTCAATCCTCCCCTAGGCTACATGGATTACAAGACTCATACAATCTTAGCTAGTATTTGGCATGCATAGGAAATCAACAATCAGAACAATGATGTGTACCTGAGGTCCCCAACCATGCACTGCAAAAAAAAAAAGTGGATCAACCAACACAAACATGCAGTAGGCATTCATGATCAAGCCTCAAAGTTCACACTTAAAGAGGAAGTGAATGGAATCAAGCGCATGTAACCAATTGTTTTATTCTTTCCACGTTCCCCAAACAACAATTCACCAATCTCCAACATCAAACCAAACCAAACTTACTTAACCCCTAATTCCCTTAACTTTGGAGCGGGCCTGCTCTAATTCAGTTTAGGCCCCATTTCAAACCCTAAAGGAGGCCCACAATTGCCCATGAATGGATAGGATTGAGCCCCTAAGGATTTCGGATTAGAATATGATTGATTAGGGGCTATTTACATGCAACCCAGCAAAACCGGTTGAGAACCAGTTGAGGACTGATTGAGAACTGGTTGAGGACTGGCTTAATCGATTTTGATAAGAATTCAGTTTTTGCTCTGTTTTCTTTGATATTTGGCCAAGAATTCAAGTGTTTAACCCAAAACCGAAACTTTTATTTTTCTTTCCCTTTAATTGAAACCTAAACTATATTCTAAAACTAAAACCACAACTACTATTCTTCACACTAGCTTATCAATCTAAAATAAAACCAAAGCCTTATACATTTTAAATGCCAATTTTTCAATCTAACCCATAACCGAAATCATTTTTTAAAACTAAAGCCAAACATTGGTTGTGATAGCCTTAATCTATATCAAAATCAAACTGTTAAATCTGGAATTAATTAAGGTAAGGCAAAACTTGACCATGAAGTCTTCTCCTAAGCAAAGCAACACCTGGCCTTGAAGGCCTTCAATTCTATCAAAGCAAAAGATGGCCGTGAAAACCCTTTTTTACACAGCAAGACTAAATCTAGTTATGAAGGTCTGACTTTTTAATCAAGCCAAAACTTGACTATGAGGAGCTTATTTCTTTCGAAACCAAACAAAAAAAAAAGCCAAATCGACCTTCTCCTTACCAGAAAATAACTTAGCTCGTGATGGCCCTTTCCTTTTCCAAAGAAAACAAACCTTTGTGGCAATGAAATTAAACTCATATATTATAAGAGAAAAGAAAGATAAGAATAAAAATAAAAAGGAATGGTCAAACCAATGGAGCAGGATGATTCACCTTAGTGTGCTTTTGGATGATACCCATGTGAGCCTATGAAAAGAACAACCTGGTGCGTGTTGATGATTAGTGGAGAAAAAGATGGCAGCTCATCCTTCCTCAAATTCTAGTATGTACCACTGACCCGTGGCGGCGTGATGGTCGTCTTCTCCAAGATGCAACCGACTGTGTGATCTTCTATTCTTTTTTTTTTCTTTCCTTTTTCTCTTTTTTTTCTTCATTTTCTTTCTCTCTAGGTGCCAAACCCTCATAAATGCCCAAAATTTTCCCCCATGCGTTCAATTCTCCACCTACAGAGTCTCTCCACCCAGGATTTTTTCAAAACCCCTTTTCTTATTCTCTTTGAAAAACTCCATTTTCTTTTTTCCTAGTTTTTTTTTCAGTTTCTGCACCACCTCATTTTCTTCTCTTTTAGCTCTGGAATCCCCCACCATCAGCCTCAGAACTCTAGCTCATTCAACTTCTCTATTCCCAAGGTGGCCAACTGCCCCTCATAACTCCATCATTCCTTACCCACCAAGAATCCACATGGATTCAAGGTGGGTTGCAATCAACCAGCAAAATAGCCCAAATCAGACCTAAAACCATCCTATAAACCTATTTGGAGCACCAAGGCTCAAACTGACTAGAAAATGCCAAAAATAAAGTTGTTCACAAGCAGCCCTGACGAATCGGTTGAGCTGGTTGCCAACCGGTTGAGCCGGTTGCAAACTTGTCGAACCGGTTGCCAACCAGTCGACTGGTTGAGAAAAATTCTCAAATTTTGTAAGAATTTTTCTTGAAGAATAAGGAATCAAAAAAAAACGATGCGTAATTCCGAGCTTGGATGAGGGAGAAATGACTAAAACAAGCCAGTGTGCTCTGAATTTGGATGTGCTTCAATGAGCTCCAACTAA
This sequence comes from Vitis amurensis, assembly GCA_037355405.1. Taxonomy (NCBI): domain Eukaryota; kingdom Viridiplantae; phylum Streptophyta; class Magnoliopsida; order Vitales; family Vitaceae; genus Vitis; species Vitis amurensis. Next base: position 25,061 of record JBAPGN010002752.1, read on the forward strand.
ACTGAAGTTTTTGTGGGGACCTTAACCTCTATCCTGTAGCATGATATGAACCAAGGAATCGGCCATGACGACATCTCATAATGGACCAAACACTCACACTAAATCAAACCATAGGTGAACTCACGTGAGGTTCGAAAATCGATTAAGCCTAATAAGGACTCCATAGCCGTGACATACAAGAATTAGGTGTAGGCGACACCCGCAAGATACATGCAAGTATAAAGGGACAAAATTGAGGGTCTACAAATATGCCCCTCTTTAGTAGAGTGAATAAACGAGTGGTTCGCGAGCACAAAGCGCAAGCGATGAATGAGTAGAAATGAACTCTAGTGAAAAAATCAAAGGCCAACAATTTTGTCCCCGCATAACAATATCGAAGGCCAAAGGAACTACGTCACAATGATTAAGGACTAAGAGATTCGGGCACAATGTGGAATAGTCGCTGAAAAGATAGGGGATTTGGACATGATGTCGGAGAACCGCCATAAAGAAAAGGGATCTGGACATGATGCCAGGGAGCCGCCGAAAAGATAGGGGATTCAAACACGATGCCAGGAAGCCACCGAAACAATAGGGGATCCAAACACAATGCTGGAGAGTTGCTGAAATGATAGGGGATCCAGACACGATGCCAAAGAGTCGTCTAAAAGATAGAGGATCCGATCACGATGCGGAAAAGCCACTGAAATGATAGGGGATCCGGACACAATGCTAGAGAGCCACCGAAAAAAAAAGGATCCAGACATGATGTCGGAGAGCGTCGAAAGGAAAGGGGATTTGGACATGATGCCAGAGAACCATCGAAAAGATAAGGGGATCCGAATATGATATCGGAGTGCCGTTGAAAAGATAAGGGATCTGGAAACGATGCTAGAGAGCCTTAAAAAAGATAAAGGATCCAAACACGATGTAGGAGAGCCACAAAAAAATAGGGGATCCGAACACAATGCCGAAGAGTCGTAAAAAAGATAGGGGATCCAAACACGATGCCAGAGAGCCGTTGAAATGATAGGGGATCTAGAAATGATGCCGAAGAGTCGTCGAAATGATAGGGGATCCAGACATGATGCCGAAGAGTTGTAAAAAAGATAGGGGATCTAGACACGATGTCGGAGAATCGTTGAAAATATAGAGGATCCAAACACGATATCGGAGAACCGTTGAAAAGATAAGGGATCCAGACACGATGCCGGAGAGCCATCGAAAAGATAAGGGATCCAGACACGATGCCGGAGAGCTATCGAAACAATAGGGGATCCGGACACAATGCTAGAAAGCTGATAAAAAGATAGGGGATCCAGACATGATGTCGAAGAGCCACCGAAACGATAAGGGATGCGAACAGGATGCTTGAGAGCCGTTGAAAAGATAAAGGATCCAGACACAAGGTCGGAGAGCCGTCGAAAAGATAGGGGATCTGGAGAGCCACCGAAATGATAGAGGATCCAGACATGATGCCGGAAAGTCGCCGAAAAGAATGGGAATTCGGACACGATGCTGGAGAGCAGTCAAAATGATAGGGGATTCGAACATGATGCCGGAGAGCCAACGAAAAGATAGGGGATTTGGGTACGATGTCGGAGAGCCATCGAAATGATAGGGGATCCCGACACGATGCTAGAGAGTCGTCGAAAAGAAAGGGGATCAAACAACTCAAGGAAAGAGGGTGTATGCCCTAGTATGGCATCTAGGAAATGCCAATAAATGACTCGAATAAGCAAGAAATTGAACACTTAAATCAAGATGAAAGAAAGGGATATGCTCTTGCAGGACGATACGCAAACATCAAAGATCGGCGGGAAGCGGAAAGAAAGGGGATATGCTCTAGTCTAAGATATCAGTATCATGTCAGAAATTCGTAATTGTATATGCGATTAAAATCAAAGAGTGGAAAGCATCACACATAATCATCCATAACAAATCATGCACAATTTTTCACAACATCTAGTGTCCACAGAGTTGTTAAGGGGAATGCCCCTAGATGTACATCTGACATATGTATCCCCTAGTGAACTAGCTACGAAAACGCATCCCCAAAGACCATCATTCGTCTGAACACGTGAACATGAAAATGCATGGGATATGCCCCAATGTACACTTCTACTAGGTCAATGAATATGGACAAATCTGAACTCGGAAAGCCTCGGAAGCACTATACTGTATGAAGAGTCCAGGCTGAATGTGGAGTATGTCCAAACATCGATGCCAAACATCTCCAAGTGAAACAGATTGCATGTGTACATGTAAGAACTGATGTCATCATGTAAGGATAGGGGGTATGCCCCAGTATGAAAATGTTAAAGTAGCAAGCAAAGGTGTCCTCGATAGTCCCAACTCTTTACATCATCTATCTCCGATCGTAGACCAGAGGCGAGGATACTAAATGGAGAAAACATTATGTGATTCCTCGATATCCTCAAGAAATGGAGGTCGGCCAACATCCTGTACTTCAACTAGTGGACAGAGCCTGTCCAAATGAAATATGTCGAAGCAAACACGAGATCTCATGGCCTTAGGGTGGTCCTACAACTCGAACCGTAATGAAGGCCATGGGTAAAAGGTGAATGAAACGATGAGAAACAAGTCCCAAATACCCAAAAGATAATACCAAGCCTCTAAGTGTGCAATGTCAAATATTGGAGAATCGTGTGAGCTTAGTGACTCAGCCTACATACAAATGAACAATGCCAAATGACAGGTTATAAACACTAGAGGACACATCGTTCAAGAAGCAAAATGATGATCAATGATGGTAGAAGAAAACGAAAAAGGATGGGACAAATGATGGAGTGCAGAAGAAAATAGTGAAAACAATCAAGATAGAAAATGTGGCAACATGTGACGACGACGAACAACTCATCCCAATAATGACAGGTCGAAGCATGCCACTATAGGATGGGAATGGTGATGTAGATAATGATCCAAGGGACCTAGCACTAAGGAAATCCAATCCTCACTCCCGACATGTCTCCCAGATCCATGTAGAAATGGATCATACAATCCTCTCACCCCCTCTCAGAAGAAAAATAAAATCCCTTATACACAAAATGACATTTGATGACTGAGTCGTGATACTGAGGACTAACAAGGCTAACTCAAACATCAATGAAATCAAAATCGAACAGGCTTATTTTTTTTTTTTTTTTACCAATTAAGCTTAAGGCTACACTAGCACAATCTAGCAAGTGACTCTCAAACCCCAAACCCAAATGGTTCCCCCAAACTAACACTCCTGGATCAAAACCTAGTGGTGGAATGAAGAGTGTGACATAATTGATTTGAAATATTGGGATGAGAACGCATCATCATCACACAAGGGAAACAAAAGAAGAACGATATGACACGATAAAAATAAAACTCAAAGACAGACGGAGCCACGATGCCAAATGGAGGAAAGAAAAACTAGGAACGACCTACAAAAGAAGCAAACAAACAATGAGACAATGTGCTCATAAATACTCTCCGATCAAGAAAATAACTACAAAGTGCACAATAAGAGGCCCCCAACCTAGGCAAGAAAAGGTATGCAAGGTTAAGTGAACGAAAAGGTTGTAATGTACCATGTGAGGCTCAATGGGCTAGCAACTGGATATATCAATGTATGGATACACAAAAGGGATATGGCTACTCGAAACGATGGCCACCCATCCTTCGACCATGATCTCACGCGTAAAACTTCTTCAGCTGATCCATGTTGACTGGCTCCAAGAACTAATTTCCATCAAGATCTATCAACCAGTGGCTTCCTCTCGAGTAAACTCTAGGATAACATAAGGCCTGCTCCAACTTGGTCTAAACTTACCCCTGGGGTCAGTGATCAATCCCATGAAGACCCTCAAGACTAGATCACCTTTCTAAAATTTCCTGGGCTTAACCCTCTTCCTGAATGCACGAACCATTTTCCTTTGATAAGTATGCATGTGATCTATGGCCCTCAATCTCTTTTCATCAAGTAAATTCAACTGGTCGTGTCTAGCTAGCACCCAATCCATCTTAGCAATCTGATGCTCCAAAGTTATTCTTAATAAATTCACTTCTATCTTAACGGGTAGGGCAACTTCCATGCCATACACTAACGAAAATGGAGTAGCCTCTGTAGATATGTGAAATGATGTATGATATGCCTGTAATGCAAAAGAAATCTTATCTGACCATTTTTGAGAAGTCTCTACCATCTTTGGTAGAATCCTCTTGATATTCTTGTTTGCGGCCTCAACTGCCCCATTAGTCTACGACCTGTACGTAGATGACTGATGGTGCTGAATACCATATTTCTGAACTAGTGTATCCACCTCACCTGTAAAATATGCCCCTTTGTCTGAGATCAACTCATGAGGAATCACGTATCTACAGATAATATGTAATTTGATGAACTTGGCCACCTTAGCCATTGTCAAGTTGGCATAAGAAGCATTCTCCACCCATTTGGTGAAATAATCAATAGCTATTAGGATGTACTCATGACCATTGGAGGATTTCAGAGAGGCCTTATCGATCACATCAACATCTCACACTAAAAATGGCTAAGGGGATATAAGTGCATGTAGCTCAGATGAAGGTACGTGTATCAAGTTTCCATGCATCTGAAATTTTGGACTCTGTACAAACTCGCAGCAATCTGTCTCCATAGTCAATCAAAAGTAGTCAGTCCTCATGATTTTATGTGCCAAAATGTGACCTCCCATGTGTGGTCCGCAGACTCCTACGTGGACCTCTCTCATCAGCCTATCTGTTGTGGCTCGGTCTATACATAACAACAACATGCCATTTTATGACCTCCTATAAAGGACATCCCCACCAATTACAAATCTGGTGGCCAACTATCTCAATGCTCTCCTATCCTTGGCCGTGGCTGACTCAGGGTAAGCACCATATGCTAGAAACTGATGAATATCATGATACCATGGTAGCTCAATCTGATTCTCAATATTTCCAATCAAACAACAGTAAGCTGGTGCGAATCTGGTCTTAATCAACAATGGTCACATAGTCATCCCTATAGGAATCTCAATCATAGAAGCCAAGGTGGCTAATGCATTAGCGAACTGATTCTCTGCCCTAGGTAGATGTATATACCTCAACTCATCAAATCTATCAATCAACAAGTCCAAGTAAGCATGGTAGGGCTTCAGTTTCTCATCTCGAGTCTTCTAAACACCTTGAGTCTGTTGTATAACCAAGTTGGAATCCCCATGGATCTCCAACTGTCTGACCCCAAGATCAAGTACAATCTCTAGACCTGTGATGCATGCCTCATACTCTACAACATTATTCGTCAACCGGTGATGATCGAAAAATGCTAATCGAACAGATGTGGGGATATGATCAACCTATGGTGATATCAACAAGATGCCAATGCGAAATCCTGACTTATTGGTGGCACCATCAAAGTAAAAGCGTCATTTTGCAATACTGGCAACTGAAACAAACTGCTCATCAAGGAAATCGTCATCAATGACTTGTCATTGGATACCGATAATGAAGCTAAGTGATTTGCGACAATGCTAGCCTTTATTGATTTCTACGTGTGCAGACCCTCCATTTTTTCCTTTTAGCACATGTCTTTAAGTTCACCTCCAGTGCTCTACAGTAATTCCTTGGTGGCCCATTACTACTCATACTACTTATATTTTCTGAGCCACTTTGGAGACTTTGGTTGAGGAGTTTATTCAACTCCACATTATGACCTTAGCAACCCTAATTTAGACTTAGGCACAGTCCTAAATGTCTTAGGCCCACTTAGGTACACTTGGCCCACTAGGCGCCACTTTAAGCCCACTTAGACACTTTTAGACTCACTTTTTATATGACTTGCCTGATTACATGGTCGGAATTACTTGTGCGGCTTGTATGACTTTCTTTATTATTTTTATTTTATTTTATTTTATTTTATTTTATTATAAATTTTCTAAATCATATTTCTTGGCTTTTGGGCATGAGTAAACGGGCTACCAACTATTTGGAAGGAGGATCACCAAAATTTTGGAAAAAGGAAAGTGGCATATTTTTTTGGTAGGAGAAAGGAAAGTTCCTTTTGGAAAAACAAAGCTAGAATAAAAATAAAAAATAAAAAATATTTTTTAGGAGAAAGGAGACTGACAGCATGCATGGAGAACAAGGAAAAAGAAAAAGAAGGCTGCAGTGGCACCACAAAAAAAAAAAAAAAAAGGAAGAATTTTTCGTTGCCTTAGGTGAGAAGAAAAAGAACACGTGTCCACGGGTTTTTGAAAGATTTCAGAGAAGAACCATAGTTAGAGGAAACGAATTGAGTCAAAGTTGTCGAGTACGTTTCTTGTCATTTTTATTTTTTATTTTTGTATTCCCATTTACATTCTACTCCTCTTGATTCTCCGACTGTTTTCGAGAAGTTATTCTTACTGTTTGGTGTGGATGCTAAGGGCCACAATTTGATTTGTTGAGACTGATTGCTTGCATATTTATGCTATTTTAGTCTTCCTTTTAAAGTCTTTGGTTCCATCTAAGCAATCTGAATATAGGTCTATATTTGAATTTGATGCTAGAAGTCTTGCCCCTGTTTATGTTCCAATTTCACTTCGAAATACCCACCCATTCCAAGCCTATGGAAGTTGCGTGAAATGAGGCTTTGCAGACTTTTGCTTGCCCTTTCTTTTCTGTTGCCTTTTCCCTGTTTTTCCTTTACTCCGTTTTTTTTTTATTATTATTTTTTTTTTTTTTCTTTGTTATCTGTTCCTGGGTATATCTTCTTGTAAGTCCTTTGTGGAAGTAGCCTGAGGTTTGAGATGAAAAGAAGGTGTGCTCAGTTCATTGAGCGAATTGTTGAGGGTAAGCTTGAACAAAAGAGGTTAATCCTTGTTCTGAATCAGGTGATGGGTGTGTACGTATTTGGGAATTCCAAACTGGCAGAGGGCATTTTCTGAGTTTCTGGTAGATTATGAGGTTCTTGGAATGGGTTTTAAGGAATTTTCAAAGTTTAAGAGAGAGATGAGTACTCAAAAGAAGAGGAATTTTCAGATAGAGGCATTTAAACACCAAATTGTGGCAGATCCGAAATATGCAGAGAAGACTTGGAATATTCTGGAATATATGCAATCCATGAGATATGCAATCACAATGACAGTGGCCTTAGTTGCGAAGAACTGTATAGGAATGCTTACGATAAAGAGCTGCACAAATTTGGGGAGAAACTTTACTCTGGACTAATTTCAACTATGACTCATCATTTGGAAGTTATATCAAAATTGATTGAAGTTGTTCAAGGAGAAACGTTTTTGCAAGAACTAAATATGAAATGGGCAGACCATAACAAGACATGAAATTTCGAGGCTATTATCTTGGGACCCACATTGGGAGGAGATAATCTTGACAAACGAATACAGGTATGGCTGATCTTATTCGGTGAGAACCAAAAGCATGAACTGATTGTTTCCACACATCATATGTGTGCTCTGATGCTGTTCAATAATGTTGATCGCTTAAGTTATAAAGAAATAGAGCAAGATGCAGAGATCCCTGCCTTAGATTTAAAGAGATGCCTGAAGTCTATGGCTTGTGTTAAGGGAAAGAATATTCTCGGGAAGAAGCAAAGGATCACGAAGGAGGGCCAAGAAGAAATTGCCGAAGATTGGCTTGAGAAGTTTATTGAGAAGTTGTCAGGCATGATGTTGTATTTCCTATCATATTCTTTGGTCACATTGCAGTCAGTCCCTCTGGATCCCGTAAATGGATTGAGGGAGAGGTCAAGCAGGCTCTAGCCTATGATGTGCCAATTCCAGGATACAACACCAAAAACACTATAAGCCTTCGTCTTTGGGAAGCAAAAACTACATTTGATTCATGCCCAATTGGTGTCTCAGCTGATTCGTGTCCAGTTGGTGCTCCTTGGATGAGGGAGTGATCAACAAAATTTATACCTTTAACACCATACACTAGGGTAGCAAATAAAAAGCTACTATAGTATAGTGGCTCTAGGATCGTTCACTGGGAATGATTCACAAGCAATCAATGATACCAATTCCAAGTAAATTGGTATTGTTTCCTTTCATGGTTAGCTTAAGAAGTAAAACACAAATTTTGTGTTGGTGATGGTTTAGACTTAAACTAATTGACTTAATAGAGTTTGGAATAACTTAGGAAGAAAAACATTCCTTGAAGAATTAGGTTCACTGGGGTGGTTCCTCATGCAAAATACATAGCTCCGGTCAGTAATAGGCAATTCACCAATTTTAGTCACTGATGCAAAGTGGAGATGATATCAATGATGAAGGCGTTCAATCTCTATTTCCTCGGAAAAATGATGTGATACAGAGAATCTCCTCACTAATATGCGATTCTCCCTTTAAATTCTGCTCACTGCTGCACTTGCATTGGTTCTAGAGCTCTCACTTCAAGTCCTCAATCATTCACAAGGTGTAGTGCTCTTAATTCACTTGGAGAGCTTACTACCGTCAAAAGACTCGTCGGAAAGACGTATAACTTCTTGGATATTGTCTCGCTGCGATCGCATATATTCTCATAATCACTGTGTGAGCGATTATTCTAGGGAAAATCCTAGCCCTGATACGTTCACTACCATGAGACTCGCCACAGCGAGTATAAACTGAGTTGTCATATACCATGAGTGGGAACAACTCATCTTGCGCACATTAGCTCAAGTGCTTGGCGCCAGGTGACCTAGGGTGTTTTATAAATTTAACCTAAAATAACATTGAAATCACTAAAGGATTTCACTCCTCTTCCATTACTAACATAAAACCACAAAGCTTTGCATCTTCACTTGGAACCTCCCTGGCTACCTTAGCTCCAAGGAATTATAGGTTTAGTTACTCATTCTCTGGGGGAAAACTCCTCAAGAGAATTCATAACTTAGTATTAATAAAAAATACAAATGAGAAGGTAAGGTAGTAGAGAAAAAGACCCTTTACTTGCTTACCAAATTCTTACAGAAGGAACTCCTCTCCGGAACAGGCTCACCGAGAGGTATATATATCAAAACAATATAAAACTAATTGTTACACTGAATATTTGGTCTTTTTACTAACCTTAAAAACTAAGAATCATGTAATTGGGTGGTGTTACAAGGAGTATTTTGGGATTTAGACAACAAAAATCTAAATGGAAAAATATCTCCCAATGGTCAGTAGCAAGCTCTCGGGGAAGGCTTCAGGAGCCCATTTCGGCAGGAGAAAAGTGGTGTCTGCCGAAATTTCGCAGACACTCAAGAGGGCTGCGAAATTATTTTCGGCAAGACGAGCTATCTTCACCAGGCTGCGAAGTTAGCTTCCACCTTGAGGTCCCAGCTCCCTTCTCGCGGCATGGTTCGTGAAATCGTCAAGAAGGAGAAACACCTTACTGTACAAAAGTGCTGCGAAATTCTCGCAACAAATGGCTGATTCCGCAACACTTTAGAGTGATTGACTTGTAACAGCTGCAACTTCCTCATTTCAACTCCAAATCGCACACCGTTCGAAGCATTGGATTGTTGACTTCCAAATCTTTGAAATGGTATATAGCATGCATTATTTGGACTTCAGGAAGTGCCCCAAAAGTGGCTGCAGTTACTGTCATCAAGAGCATGCTCCATAGCTGATCCTCTTTGCTTTTTCTCCTTGCAATCCGGATTTACTTTTGGCAATTGATTTCTAAGCTTTGCCCAAGATTCCTCATAGCTCTCCTCAATATTGACTTGCTTTGGTGATCAAAATACTAACAAAAACACCAAAACTTGCACAAAATGAGTAAAATTGCTTTCAAGGACCCTTAACATGCCAATTGAGTTAAAAGGCCTAAACTACTACTCAAAAGTGGTTAAAAGGATTGATTATAGGCTAATCAAATTGCACTTTTTGAGTAGTAATCACTAGTGCTGAGGATTTTAACTTATTTTAGTTTAATGATGGACAATATGAAGCTGCTGCACAGCTTCATTCTCGAGCTCAGCAGATTCGTGTTGTTCTATATCCTAAAGATGCTACAGGAGAAGGGGTCAAAATCTAAGTGTATCTTCAACATCCAGCATTCTTTAGAGCCAACTCGACAAAGAATAATGAAGATAATTCCGGATGTCCATTTAATGGGTGCAAAGCTACTGGACTTTGTAATTTTTGAATCATGTTTGCAGCATCCTACCATTAGTCATGACCCAAGTAGTGTCACCGCCATCGTGCTCTAACCTTGGACACGCCTCTGCAACCCGGATTGGAGATAGGATACTTCTTTGTAGCCAAATATCATGATGAAGTATTTGTTAAATGCCAGGAAACAGTTGGAAGAGTATGTAGAACCATGCCTAAAGATGATTCCCCTCAAAATCTGCCATTGTTTGAAAGCTTGAAGCAGAAGAATTCAAGGAATAGTCCATATAAGCTCCTTAAGAACTCCATCTAGATATTGGAAAAATGCGAACAGGCCATGGAATGTAGTTCATCATTTTTCCGAACATGCTCTCAAATACTTGCTCATCTAATTGTTGTTACAAGTACTCGCACGACCTGGGAAATACTTTGAAATTGCCTCTAAACTTATTATATGTTGAAAGGAAGCCTTCTAATTTTATTAATCACCATGAACCCTCTTGCAAAGATGAGTTAGATAGTGATGAGACACCTGAACTAATGGATGTCCTTACAGATACAAGTGGCCAAATCTCCTTAAAATGTACTGTGAAAGATTCAGAAATAAAGGAAAATGCATTACTCCAGGTTGCCAATTCAACTTCTTGTCCAAGATTCATTTTTAACTCTGGATGTCAAGATCAATTTTCTGTGGAGTTGGATAACCAGAAGCTGGGAGTCAAATACTATTATAGTAGAGACTAACAGTCAGCTGTAATTTGTCATGATTGCATCTCAAGGCTGAAATTAACTTCTTTGCTTATTCAATTTTAGTGAAGAACCTCTCGAGATGCTCCATTAGAGGATAGGTAATCCTATGACAACAACTTTTGTCAAACTCCACTGCCGTATGGACTCTTTAGTGAAGACTTAGTTTCCAATAAAAGAATGGAGTTCCCGGCAACTACCCATGCATCGAACACTGAAATAATACCTGCTCTTTCTTTCTCATGTTCAGAATTAAAATTATGTGCTAAAGCAAAATTGAAGACTTGCATCTCGTGAGGTGAAATTGCCTATGCTGTGGGGAATCATTTGTTGTTGTTCTCATATGTCAGGTTTTCCTACAAGCACTTGGCAAAGCCTAATGGGAGCGGCTTTAGGTTCTTTTAAAAATATGGAGTTGAAGAAACAAACAAATTTTTTTATCATCTTGCAAAACGGTTCAGATCGTCTTCCCAAGTGTTATTTTTTGTGGCCAGTTCACCTACTGATTGTGCTGAAGGGAATGTGCAGAAGGTGACTGCGAGATTCGATAGTTCCTCTGCAGAGACAGTGACTGAGGTTGTGGAAGAGAAAAGTGATATTCCTAGGCAAAAGGGTAAGTCAAAGTGGTTCAAAGGATATTGTTCCAGACGTGGTTGATACTTCAGACCCTATTCGGACCATGTTTAGAGATAATAGGTCTGAACTATGCTGGACCATGAGTTCAGAATTACAGAAATTTACAGTTGGCATTGAAACACAACTAGTGGAAGAAATCCCTGGAACTGGGCAGCATCTCACTTCATGGGAATCCACTCTCACAAAAGCTATCTTTGGAAAATTCACCACTAGTGCAGCCACTTACCCTGATTCAAGGTGTTGAAATGTCCTTAATTCAGGAACTTCAAGCATAATGTTCTCAACTATTCACTCTTAGCGGAATGCTAGATGAAATCACTGTAGTTGGAAAAAAAAAACAGAACATTCAGACTTTTTTTTAGTATTGAAGGGTTACTAGAGGATTTACCCATTTGGATTACGAATATCCAAATTGCACATCAAAAAGATCATCAGCTTGTTCTTGATAAATAAATAGAATCATAAGCTGATTTTGTTCTTTTTCTTCAGTTGGGAATTGAATGCATCTCACCATCGTATAGTTGAAATCTTTGAGGCGGATCAGAGAAGATGAATGCTAGAAAAATGAATTGCAATTTCATTTTTTTATGAGCTCCAATTCCAAAAACTTGGTTGTTGTTGTCAGTTTGGCTTCGCTCATGGTGTTCGTCCTAAAAATAATTTGGGGTATTTATTCATGGCATCAGGAATGGTATATGTACACATCAGCGTGAAGGTTCTGAAGCTACTAGCAGTCCAAGGGGTAGTGGAATTGGGTCTGGCTTGAAATAGAAAACTTGTGGTTTTTCAAAATGTCGGCTTTCCAGAATTCATAGAAAGTTATTACATGCTGGAGTCAAGCCATCTATCAGGAATATCTACAGCCAATGAATCTTTGCATGAGATTCTGGAATTTAAATTCAGAAATATGAGGAATGAAGATTTTGAAAGAGGAAGCATAACCCCTTTTTTTTAAAAAAGAAGCATGACCAGATTTTTAAGGGAGACAACGCAGCTTTTTGAAGAGGAGCTTCACCAGATTTTTGAGAGGACTCACAATGGATTTTCAAAGCATCATGGTTGTAAATAAATCAGAGAGTACCATGGCTGCATCTTGAAAGAGATAAAGTGACTGCCAAATGGTGCTTTAGTTTAGACGAAGATGCTTTTCTATTGCATTTAAAGGATGGTTTCTCCTCTGAAACAGAGGTTATTTATGTGGGGTCTTTCAAGGTTGAAATAGATGCAAGTGAACAGGAAGAAGTTGCACAGAAACTGCTGGAGGATTTCAATTGTGTACCAATATTTTTACCTCATGACCTGCATAAAAGTTTTATCATGGGTTCTGTAAACATCAATTGTGGCCTCTTTTTCATTACATGTTGCTCATGTGCCCCGACCATGGCGATCGCTTTGACAGCAAGTGAGCACGTGCTTTGAAATGAATATGGCCAGCTCTTCTCCAGACATGCCAGCAATATACAAAGGCCTCTTCACACAACCATCAGCAATCCAGCTACAGCTAAACCCCCAAGTCTCGCTCCGACATGACCACCTTGGTGCACACCTCTTCCTCTATTTGATTATTGGATTGAAGATTTACAGTCTTGAATTGGATTTTCAAATCATTTTCAACTGAATGATTCTAGCTTTAAAAATCCATCTCTAGATTTCTTCTAGGCAATAAAATCCAAATTTTAATAATCCTTTTCTGCCATTTTTCCCTTTTGGCATGCATTTTTACAATTCTCTTTGACTTTCAACCATTTTCTTGATTTTCCCAATTCTCAACAAGCATGAACAAACTTCATGATTCCAAACAATGGGATTCATAGAATCAATTCATGCAAAATTAATTAGGGCTTTAGAGGGAGGCCCGACATTCATGATATTCTCGTCGATATTGTTTGCTTAATATATGATTGATTGTGCTTCCTCTTTATGGTACATGAGATTATTCTACATCTATTATTGAGATAACCTTGTTCCTCATTTTAGCGCTCATCTTGTTGTCTAGGTACGCTCTTCATCATCCCATTTTCAAAATTCCATGAATATCCATGTCTTTGTGTACCATGCCTTTGTTTTGTGTCATGCTTGATTGTCTTGATATTTATTTGATTGTTTGATCATCTTTGATAAAAATTCATGTTGTGTGTCATATTTTCAAACTAACCTTTGATGCATTTTGATGGTGCTTAAGAAGTGGTTAAGGTACGCACCCTAACTCTCCTTTATTGTGATTTGATCTTGTCTGGCTTGTTATTTTTTGTAATCGCCTTAGTCTACCTAGGTATCCTCAATTAATCAATTAATTGCCACATCTCCCTCAACTTAGTTAATAGAGACCTTTGTAGGGCTTAGAGGGGTGCTACCTCCTAGAGGTACCTTCTCGATAAGTAACCTGATCTCCGAACTTAGACTCGGGTTTTTCAAAGACACGTTTTTTTCAAAAATTATGGAGTCATTTTTTAGGGTTTTATTTCTTGTTTTATTTTCCCTTTCAAAAATAAAATAAAATAAGGGGCGACTCCAACTTTTCCAAAAATTAATTTTTCACAAATAAAAGCGAGTCTCGCCGATCGAATGAAGGCACACATGAAAAATGCGGGTCCACAAATTGGCGACTCCACTGGGGATTTTGAGGATCAAGCTTGAACACTAGCTGAGGAAAATATGGCGTTTAATTGGTCGATTAGAAGGTTGTGGACCCTCACCCGATCCACGGGCCAACGCGACTCACTTTTTAAAATAATAAGAAAGTAAGTGTGTTTTCGGGTTTTGGAAAATCCGTCCCCAGTAAGGAATGGTTTTGTTTTGAGTCACCACTTACTTTTTATTTTTATTTTATAAAGGGGAAAATCAAGTAAGAATAAAAACCCTTAATGACTCCAATATGGAAAAAGCAGTCTGCAAAAACTAGATTCTGGGTCCGGGGATCAAGTTACCTATTGGGAAGGTACCTCATGCGAGGTAGAACCCCTCTAGGCCCAGAACTCGGTCTCTACTAATAAATTAGGTAGATGGGAGCATATGGGTCAAAAATCAATCGATCAATCAGGCTAAACAAATGACATAGATCACATGAACCTGCTTAGTATCTAGTGTGCACTTAGTCTCCACAAATCAAAGCTAAAAGGTGCATACCTGAGGTCCCTAGCTAAGCGCTACATAAGAGGTTAGTCAAGCAATATAAACACACAATGAGCAAACATATCCAAGCCCCATGCATGCAAATGAATCCAATTCCCAACAAGTCAAGTACGTACCTCGGGTCCCTAACTAAGCGCTGCAAATAGGGGCAAATCAATAGACACAAGCATTTTTAATCAAACATCAAAATGTGCTCAAGCCAAACATTCACAATAAGCCCCCGACCTTCCTAGCCAATAATAACCTCAACTCATAGGTGGGCCCACATTAATTCAAACCAAATCTGGATTTAGACCCTAAAGGTGGCCTACAAGTGCCTTGGAGCCTAAGGGCCCAAGCCACAACAAAAATGGGGGTCAAAACACGCTAAAACTGGAGCTACCTAGCAAAACAGACTGAGAAAAAATCTTAAACTTTGCCAGAAGATTCCTCAAAGAATAAGGAATCTAAAAAAACAAACGGCACTCAATTCTGAGCTCGGATGAGGGAGAACCGGCCGAAACAATGCAAAGCGTTTATAAAACGGGGCTACCACCAAGCCAGCTGTTGAACCGGTTCCCAACTGGTACATCTGATTGAGAAAAAAAATCTGAAGCTTTACCAGAAGATTCCTTGAATAATAAGGAATCTAACAAAAAAAACGGCGCTCAATTCCGAGTCTGGATGAGGGAGAACCAGCCAAAACAATGCAAAGTGCTTCAAAACCGAGGCTGCCACAGAGCCACTCTATCATACTAAAATGAAGGCCACCCTCTCAAACTAAACTAATGACCCTAGGAGGAAATGATGACTGAGGGCACCCTCCCAGACACAACCAAGTGCCCTTGACTTCAAGTCTAAACCGGGCGTCCAAGATGGGCAGCCCCTAATCCAACACAAAGAATGCCATAGAGACCTCATCCATTGACAAAACGAGGAGGGCAAAAGTCCTCCACCCAAATCCTAAGCTAAGGAGAACTCTGACTTCAAGCAAGCCAAGCCTAAGCTTTACTTTGTTTTTTGATTTTAATCAACTGAAATGTGAAAGGAATGACCTAAGATTCCCAAATCAATTATCAATACCCTTCTCATTTCCCAAATTCAAAACAAACATGCAATTAGAATTTTATTCAATATTTCCTCAAATGCACAACCTAGGCTTTAACCGCTCATTCATGCTCAACTAAAGACTAGGCCCCAAGTGGGCAAATCTGGAACTGAGATCTGAATGGCCCAAAGGTACCTTTAGCACACTAAGTGGCCATGGTGGCCCCTTTTCTCAACAAGCAAACCAATGATATCAAGACCCTCTCACATTTCAATTGAGATATCCTACCAAAACAACCCTCAGGGGTGGGCCTAAATCCCATCTAAATCTAAATTGTACTGAACCCAGAAAACATTTGAATAATAAAAAAAACAAAAGGGTCTCACAACCCGGGCCTTCCTCTCCTTACCCAACAACATCAAGCATCAATCAACCAATGGGAGAGACATATTCACCAACATATGAATAGAGAGATAATTTGAAGGAAACCACAACTGTTATACCAAATTCTCATGCATTCCCAGATGGAGGAAAGATAAGAAAATAGAGCAGAACGAGTGTGCCAAAAAAAAGTAACCAAATTGCCTTCATCCTTATCCTCATTTCATGCAATACTTTGAGGGATGGCAATAGTTAAGGTGGTAGTGAGCCCAACCCTTACATAGCATGCCTCAGATTCTAAAGAAACCGATACCCATGTATCAACTAAACACAAAGAATATTGAAATCCATGAATGGGAGCATGAGTGCATACACAGCAAGTCTAAAACAATCCACGTAGCTGGAATAATCTACTTAAATCAAAATATGATATCCAAAGATTGGTTGAGCATAAAAAAATACAATTCAATCAAACAGATGAAATTCTTGAAATTTTCTCATGAATCTTACCTGGTAAAGATCCAAACTCAGACCTCCTTCTCCTTTTTTCCTTCACGTGCAGAGCCTTTCAAATGTCAGAAGATTCCAACTTTCAAGAGGGGCCTAGAGAGGCAGCCTCGATCTATACACGAGCAATGTTTCCTTACTCTGCTTTTCTTCTAAAAACAGAGGATCTACTCCCTTATCTTGCAAAGCTTCTCCAAATGTATCCGAGACCCCCAAAATTCTGAGGACCTCTTCACTCCACTCCCTCAGACCACTCACGAAAAGAAACCCTCCAAAGACCTCTTATAAAATTCCTCCCCCATGATTCCACAGAGTCCCTCCTCTCAGAAAAAGAAGAAGTCCCTTCAAATCTGATTTTTTTTGTCTTTTATAGTACCAGACCTCCAGCCATCAAAGCCTCTTTGTTTTTCTTTCCTTCAAGCTCTGGAAAGAGCTCCAATTAGTCTCGGAATCAGCTTCCTCATTAACTCTCCTCCTCATTCTCCATGTAAGCTGACTATCTTAAGCTTTCAACTTGCTTCCCCGCCAAGGATCCATATGGATTCATGGTGAGCTACAAGGAATCCAAAATAAGGCCCAAAATGGATCCAAAATACAACCTAAAACTGATATAGAGCCCATGGGCCCAAGCCGTGTAGGAATTGGGCTCCAAAATACCAAATCAGTGCTCCATATAAGCTGACTCGATGAACCAGTTGAACCGGATTCCAACTAGTTGATCCGGTTGAGAAAAATTTTGAAATTTTGACAGAATGTTCCTTGAAAAATAAGAAGTCCATAAAAAAAAAATGGTGCATGATTCCGAGGTCGGATTTAGGATGCTACTTGCCTTTGCATGTTTTAAAGACTTTGTTTTATATCAAATGGATGTGAAAAGTGCTTTCTTAAATGGCTTTATAAATGAAGAGGTATATGTTGAACAACCACCTGGTTTTCAAAGTTTTAAATTTCCTAATCGTGTCTTTAAACTTAAAAAGACACTTTATGCTTTGAAACAAGCACCTAGAGCATGGTATGAAAAATTGAGTAAATTTCTTTTGAAAAAGGGTTTTAAAATGGGAAAAATTGACACAACTCTTTTCATAAAAACCAAAGAAAATGACATGCTATTAGTGCAAATATACGTTGATGATATCATTTTTGGAGCTACTAATGTCTCTCTTTGTGAAGAATTTTCTAAATGCATGCATAGTGAGTTCGAAATGAGCATGATGGGAGAACTTAACTTCTTCCTTGGACTTCAAATCAAGCAACTAAAGGAAGGAACCTTCATCAATCAAGCAAAGTGTATAAGAGATCTCCTCAAAATATTCAATATGGAGGAAGTCAAAACAATGAAGACTCCAATGAGTTCATCCATCAAGCTTGACATGGATGAGAAAGGTAAGTCCGTCAACTCAACTATGTATAGAGGCATGATAGGTTCTTTGCTATATTTGACCGCTAGTAGACCCGGCATCATGTATAGTGTATGCTTGTGTGCTAGATTTCAATCCTGTCTTAAAGAATCTCATTTAAGTGTCGTAAAATGAATTCTTAGATATTTAAAAGGGACAATGAACATAAACCTATGGTATCCTAAGGGTGATAACTTTGAATTAATTGGATTCTCGGATGCTAACTTTAGCGGTTGTAAAGTTGAAAGGAAAAGCACTAGTGGCACTTGTCATTTCCTAGGACACTCACTTGTTTCATGGCATAGTAAGAAGCAAAATTCGGTAGCTTTGTCTATGGTGGAAGCCGAATACATAGCAGCCGGTTTATGTTGTGCACAAATCCTTTGGATGAAACAAACACTTAGTGATTTCAATTTGATTTTTGAGCATGTTCCTATTAAATGTGATAACACTAGTGCCATAAACATTTCAAAAAATTCGGTGCAACACTCCAGGACTAAGCATATAGAGATTAGACACCATTTTCTTAGAAACCATGCTCAAAAGGGTGACATTACACTTGAATTTGTAAGCACAAAATATCAACTTGCCGATATTTTTATAAAACCTCTAAGTGAAGAGCAATTTGTTGATATTAGAAGACAATTAGGGGTGATTTCTTAATGATCAAATGATTGCTTGATGAATTCTTGATTGAATATACCTTATGATTGCGTGAAATTCATATCATATGCATCATATAGAAATAATCTTAGGAAAAAGGTCAAATTTTGACCAAAAATCAAAATTTCCTTGGCATTGGACATAAAAAATTGGGGATTTCAACTGAAAAAGGTAGAGGGAAGATCATGAGACAAGAAAATGCAAAACATTTGGACCGTTGACCGTTGACCAAGTAGTCGACCTATTTGTCAGGGGCTGGGAATTTAAAAAGACCCCCCGCGCTTAATTTTTTTTCACATGTTCTCCTCCATACCTTGAAGACTCTTCACATCCTTGCTTCCAGAAGTCAGTTTTGGGAAGATCTTAGACCGTTTGCAGGCTTTGGAGTGGATTTTGGGACCCATTTGAGCTAGGGTTTCAATCTGAAACCTAAGGTTTTCAGTTTTGGGAGCGTATTCTCTCTATACCGCACGCCTCAGGCTTGGTTCAGCTTCATCTCTGTGCGTCTAGGGCTTCGGGTTGGTGTTTGTTCCCTCTTGTTTGGTTTCATTCTCCCTTTGGACCTCTCTTTCTCCCTATTCCGTTCATTGGATGGCTCTGAGGCGAGAGACGGAAACCTCCAAGGCTCAGGGTAAGCGCCCTACTGAGCCATCTCTGCCTGAGCAGATGGAGGCTCACCGAAAGGCGAGGTATGACATGACCCTCTTCAATTCTGTCAAAGACTATCAGCGATACAAGCAAAAGTTCACCCAGAGGAAAGTCGTCCCAGGGAAAAGTATCAATTTCTCCCAACTTTAGCACTTCGGGTTTGAGGGACTCTTCAGTTAGATGGGATGGCTGCCAGTTGTGATGATTTCTGAGCCGATCTTCCCAACTCTGGTGTGGGTTTTTTATTCACGGGCGACCTATGGGCTTGGAGGACCGGTATTGTCCACAGTTAGAGAAGTTGGGATCAAATTGAGCCCGGAGAGTATCTGTCGCATTCTCGACATTCCTTCAGTAGGCCTTCGGGTGTATGAGGCCAAGACATAGCCCACTGTGCCGGGATTTGAGCTTAGAGAGATTGTTCAGAGGTTGTACGGACTCACAGATGCCTAGGGGATGGGCAAACCATCAGCACACAGCCTAACTGTGCCCAACTGAGTTCACATGATCTGCTCCATCTTATTGCCACGAGGAGGACATCAAGACAAGGTCTCCTACCTTGAGGCCTTCATTGTGGACTCGATTCTGACTGGGAGACGGATTCACGTAGGGTATCTAATGATGATGCATATGATATCCTGCATTGAGAGCACGACACGAGTACTCCCCTACAGTCGCTTCCTTACTCGAGTTTTCAAGGATGTCGGGGTCGACTTGAGCAGAGAGACGGACTTCAAGGCCCTTACTAGTTATGACACTTATGATGAGCATTCCTTGGGGCGAATGAAGTTTGAGAAGGCACCCGATGGCTCCTAGGTTAGGAGAGCTGAGCGATAGACCCGGGGATAGGGACAGATGCATCCTAGAGTAGAGGAGGAGGCCGAGATCAAAGAGATGGAGGTTGGGTTAGACCCTCGGAGGGATTTTGAGCATAGAGGACCCGAGCTTGACATTCTGCCTCCACCTCAGTCAGAGGGTATTCATGTTGAGGCCACTTTCTCCGAGCCTATGACTACTGAGTCGTCTTACACAGCAGGATCATCATTTCAGCCATCATTTACCGAGCTTCCTCACACAGAGCTACCATCTCAGGCACCTCACGCTCCTGATCATGCGCCTTGGATGGATGTCTCAGCTTAGATCAGCTCCCTTGGGACTCATATGGAGGAGCTTGCTTTAGTCCATGACACTCGTTTCTACTCTATGGAGGAGCACATGGATTAATATCAGACTGGCGTCACTTCTCGATTTGAGCACTTCTAGCAGCGATTTGAGCGCATAGAGGAGCGTATGGATCAGTAGCAGGCTACATTCAAGCATCTCCAGCAGAGTATTGATTGCATTGAGAGTCGCCAGGCGAGTCAGCATGAGGAGTGATGGCTTACATCTGCTCTGTGTTTCCTCCTCCACCCCCTCAGCCTTGAGATTATTTAGAGTTCCCCCTCAGTTTCTTTTTTATGTTGCCAAAAGGGGAGAAATATGTAGGATCTAGGAGATCCTCATGCATGTCATTGTCATCATTGTCATATCTATCTTGTTTAGCATACATGTGAGGTTACCATATATATATGATATGATATTTTCATAATCAATTGCTTCCTATTCAATTTTTTGTGTTTTACATTGTTTGCTATTAAAAATTGTTTGATTAATCCATGATTGGTTTGAGGGGGAGATTTTTTTTCTCTCCTAGATAACCAAGGTTTGTCATCATAAAAAAATGGGAGATTTTTATCCCAATGGTTCTCCTAATCGGGTTTTGATGATAACAAGTCATGGTTTAGTGACTAATTGGTTTAAATGATTAAGAATCTCAGGTATAAACTCGAAAATTCATCAAAAGACCAAATGGATACAAGATCGAGATGCTTGGAAGACTTGTGATCACAGGAAACTAATGTAAGATGAATGCATGAGTGCACTTAGGATTTTCACACGTTTCATGCAACTTAGAAAACTCATTTTATTCTTTAAAACTTCGATTTCATTAAAACCCGAGTTTTTAACTAATGTACCTTAGGCAAAATGTTTTATAATTGGCTTAATAATTCACCTAAATACCTTGCCTAAGTGTTAGAAAAGAAATGAATTAAAAAAATAGGTTTTTGGGACCAAAAAGACTCAACCGGTTGAGGCTATGGCCAACCGACTCAACCAGTCGAGGCTATGGCCAACCAGCTCAACTAGTTGAGGAACCGGTCGACCAGTTGCCCTCGTTCGGTCGAGAACCAGTCGAGGATGCACAAAAAGTTTCTCTCTCTCCCAATAGCCTTCTCTTCCCGATCGAAGTGATTCTCTTCCCGATCGAGGTCCGGTCGAGGCAACGGTAACCTGTCAAGCATTAAATGATCCAACGGCTAGTGAACCGGTCGACCCCCTAGCTCGACCGGACGAGGTTACCTTTTGCTATTTTTGACTCCCGAGCTTAGAAACCTATAAATTGAGAGCTCCACTTCATTTATTAAATAGAGAACACTTGCATTCAATAGTCTACCTACCTGTTCTTGATAAAAAAAAGCTCTCATTTCTTTTATAGTGCATTAAATCACCACTTGCATATCCTTTAGTGCACTCTTGTGTGTCATCCTAGCTTTGTCTTGTATTTGAGCTATCCTTAAGCTAGGTTGAGGGATTATTTCTTGTAAAAATCTGAGTGTTAAAGCCTTCAAGAGGTTTGAATCTTGAAGAGATTGTGTAAGAGCCCATTGGAGTCGGAATCCAAGTGTAAGAAGATTGGAAGCTTGGTTGAAGCTTCAAGTTAGTGGAACCCTCACTTGGTTAGGAGATTGAGGACAGTGGACGTAAGCAAGGAAGTGCCGAACCACTATAAACCCGAGTTTGAATTCTCTAACTCTATCTCTTTATTTTGCTTATATTATGTTTGAATTTGTTGTGATTGAAAAGATTTTAAAAACCCAATTCAACCCCTCCTCCCCCCTTTTGGGTGTTTTTCTTAATCAAGCATAGCTTTTGTTTTCTCAAGAATCATTGCAAATGCTCATATGACATATCAAAAAGATCAAAGTTATATGCAATGAGCAAAATATATATTTTCATTGCTATGATTCAAGCTCCAAAAGTTACAAGTTATATAATTTAAATAATGAAAATATCGTCATTAGTAGATATTTCAAGCTTAAAGATGAAGAAGCATGGGATTGAAGCGCTCAAGAAAGCGACTATGGTACTTTTTCCCTATAAGAATAAGAAAAACAAATAAGGGGAAGCTTACAAAAGATTGTTGCTCCCACCACTTCCATTAACCCATGAAGTTCCAATAACATCATTCTCATTGGAAGACTTAAGTGAATGGAAATCATGTTTTAAAGTCTATAAGAGATTTGTGAGGTAACAAAAAATAAAAATGATATAATCCTCTTTTGTTTTTCTACAAGTTATGAATCAATAAGTTTTAAAGAAGCAATTCTAGATCAAAGATGGAAAAATGCTATGAATGAAGAAATAAAAGCAATAAGGAAGAATGACACATGAAACAAAAATCCTTTCCAAAAAAGAAAAAAGTAATTGGAGTAAGATGGTTATACAAGGCAAAAAATAATGTAAAAGGAGAAACAGAAACACACAAAGCAAGATTGGTGGCTAAGGGTTACAAGCAACAACAAGACATCCACCATGTGAACAAGAAATCATTAATTGCATTATAAAAAAATCCAGATTTTCATGACCAAATCAAGCACATCAATACAAGATATCATTTCATTAGAGAACGCATTATAAATAAGGAAGTGCAATTAAATTTTACAAAATCTCAATATCAAATTGTGAATATTTTTATCAAGCCTCTCAACTTTGAAGATTTTAAAAGGTTGAGGATGCTACTTATAGTCACAAATCAAGTTTAAGGGGGCATGTTGGAAAGTAAACTTGATTTAGAAACTTTTAAAATATTACAATTAGATTTAGTTTCTAATAAGTTAAGAAAGCTATTTTATTTTGAGTAATTATTAGTTTCTATTTTTGAGTAGTCAAGTCCTTTTGTTCCTATTTTTTTCTTATTAGAAGTTTCCATTTATTAAGTGTGAGCATTTACAAATAAGTGATTATATAATATTTGAATAAAAGAAAGTGGTGTCTTGTTCTATCAACCTCATTACTCCAACAAGTGGGTATTAAAGCTTTTACATACCCAACACATTCGCAGTGTGTTCCTTTTTTGTGCCATATGGGGGTTATTATTTATTTGCTATTACACTTTTCAAGGTGAGTTGGCCTTTAAGGTATAACTCTTGTCTACACTTTTTTGTTCCTATTTTACTTGTTTGTTGGTTGAGTTTTGATCGAAGATACAATTTTTTTTTTTTCAACTAGTGGTGTCCAAGTTGCAAGCCAAATATGATTTCATGACTTTAAGATGGATTTATAGTTTGAATGAAGTTTTCATTTTTTTTTTTTTTACAGGGTTTTGTTGTATAATTGTTTAGAAATTTAGGATATATTTGATTCCTAAAAGATATTAAAGAAAGAAAAAAGAAACGTCAAGAAAAGTGATTTTTCTATTTTTAGTTCTATTATGAAAAAAACCAAAGAAAATTAAACATAATTAAAAATAGTTGGAAACTTGTGCATTTTCAAATTATTAAATATTTATATCGATGAGTTAAAATAAGTGAAATGAGTTTTAAATAGCATATAAAAATAATTTATTGACTTCAAATCTATTTTTTTTTTTTATCTTCTTTCACTTTTTTTTTTCTTCTACATTTCTCTCTATTTTATTTCCCTTAAATTTTGCCTCAAAATGTTCAGGAACTAAACATAGTCTTAGGGAAAATAGATTTCTAAGGTGACCTCTTTGGTTTTTATATGAAGTCTTAATAAAAATTTGTTATTTTAATATATATATGATCATTTTTTAAGTCTTATTTTCAAATATTCTATCTAAACATAAAAATTTCAAAATCTTAACTTTTCTTTGGAATATAAAGTACGAATGATATTTTTGTATAGATTTTTATTCAAATTTTAGATAAATTTAAATCAATAATTCAAACATTAAATAAATAAATGTTACGAAATTGTTGGGTTTAATAGGAAAGTTATGCTTAAAAACATAATAAGAAACCATGATAATAAAATTCTAAAATATTCCAATGGGCATGTGGAAATATTTGCTTTCATGAATTCAATCG
>JBAPGN010002753.1:0-49459 GCA_037355405.1 Vitis amurensis
TGTTGAATCAGAGTTTGCTTGCATGGGCTATTTTGTGTTATATCCTGTCTGAAATAATCTTTTTAGTGGATTCAAAGGGTGGAGATTGATTGACTTTAATGAGACCATCAAGGAAGATCAAGCGATTGATCTTTCATAGTCTACTTGTTTTCATCTGCTAGTAGAAGCTATTTGACAGCACTATAGCACAATGGTAGATAGGAGGTCTTTCATCTAAGTAAGGTTTGAAAGTTGGGAGTTGGTTGAGACAATTGATTCTGGGTTTTGCCTTTATTTATCGTACTTCAATTCTGATGGAGGCTTTTGGAATAAAAAGATCAGTGATTTTGGGAAGATTAGAAGAGTTTTCGCTGGTTGGAAGTGCTTTCTTTGCAAAAATTCGGTAAAATTAGTTGTGAAAACTATACATCTAATGTGGATGCTTAATATCTCAAAATATTTGGTTTTTTCGCTGAATATTAAAAATAATCTTTTGAAACAATTAAAACACAATTTTAAGATGATTCTCATCCTATTCATACTTAATGCTTAATGCTTAACATAAATAAAGTAAAAGAAAAAAAACTTAATACTTATTCTATTAAGTTTATTCAAATTTAAATAAAAAAAATAAAAAACAAAAAAACAAACACCACCTAGTATGAATTAAAATTGCTACTCTTGGAATTTGGTTCTTTCTACTTAAATTGAAGTATTATTTTATATTTATTGCCTTTTTTTGTTCTTAACAAATTACCAGCAGAGTCCTTTCAAGAGAGAAGCCATGTACTTTGGTTTCTCCTAGCAACCTATGTGACACTTTGAATAAATTAACACTTGATGCTAGTAGTTAGATGATGATCAAATGAAAACACGAGTGGAGAGTTTCAAGAATGGAAGCTGTTATTGCACAAAACATACTATACAAGGCTTGAAATGCATTGGTTTGACCAAATAAGGACCCTTCCTATTTTTAGAGACCAAATGAACTATTTAGAATCTTGAGAGTTCTCGAGAAATATTCCTATATCTACTTAGTGATAAGTATCCATGTATGTAATACATAATCTAGATTGTCTTACATTGTTTTAGATATGCCCATTGAATTCCAAAGAACTTTGGATTACCTCAGAAGCTTCTAGAATATCTTGATTGTTTGAATGAAGCTCCTATCGAAAAGGTCATTGTTTTTGAGTCCACAAAATGTTAAGTAACTTATCATTGATTCTAGAATGTCTTGCCCAACTATATATACTAAAAAGAAGGCTTATTTGTTCAGGATGTGATTCGCATATAAGGAATATCTTAATTACTCCATTCACATCCCTTGGTCGTTAGGGTACATGCAAATCTTCCTAAGGCTCTCTAGATCCTAGTAATGGAAGCAAATAAACATATAAAAACTTTTGGATCCAGAAAAAAAAATGTTTGAACTCAAATTTAGATGTTTTTAGATCAATTCTAATCTAATGAAGATGCACAATGTGCTTTGTAGATCTCATAAACCCAAAGATCTTTTACTATGATGTCTTGTTCTCCTTGAATCCAAGTACTAGAAAGGAAAGCTAGAGCTTTCTTCTCTCTGGAGTGAATAGCAATGCAAGATTGAAAGCCTAACACCTTATATAGGCTTCCAATGAGCTTAAGTCATTAAACTTAGCCCACTTGGGTCTTAATTTATTAATTAACCCTATTAGGCTCCAATTAATCAATTAACCCAGTTCAAAGAGACAATTCACAAGCTCTTGTACGACCTCACATATTTATCAAAATGCCCTTACACACACAAAAGAACACAATTAAACCTCATAAATTGTGCCATCAAGAAATATGAGCTCGATTAGGGATCATTAAGACCTATAAACAAACACTAGCTCCCTCATAATACAATTTTAAAGTTGACTCATCATTTCACTATGTAGAGTCAATTGTACTCAAGTATCTTATATGATATTATAATAGATATAAGAACTCGAGTCCATGACCTACTATTCATTGTATACAAATTCCCCATGAATTGATGTACATAATCTAACAACGTGAATTTTATCGACCTCTCAAGATTAAAACTACAATATTTGAGTTTCGGATCATTCTATTATACAATCAACTGACATATTTTAACTCATAAAGAGCATATGTCAAGTTCCAATTAATGAACTATTACGACCATAGATTCTCTGAACACATGTCTTTAAGATCACCTAAGGGGACACATTGTCTCAATCCCATGAGATATCATGATGCCTTTATTAAGAATACTTTTTGCTGCTGATCTCCATCAACAATGATCCAATCTATAGAAAATATATGACCACCTTAAGGTCTTACTCGTAGGTCAAAATCATTGCTAAACTTTAGCATAAACTCAATATCCTTTCAAGATTGAGAAACCATACAGTATAGTAGCTTGGTGAGATAATAACCACTTGATAGCCAATGTTGTAACTCATCATAGGTCATATCGAATGTGTAATCATATGTGCTAGTACACTCACCATGGAATCCTATTCGGATGACCAAGACGAGTCATCTCTCTAATTAAGAGGTAGCGCACTACAATCTTAAATGAATTACTTAAGTCCATGAATCAATTATTAACTAATCATCTACTTATAAAAAACCCATGACTTGAATTTTGTGTATAACTCCTAATGCAACTAAGTCATGTATAATACAAGAGATGCTAAACCAAAATACTCAGAAGGTATACTGCATAAATATAGGATAGTGAAAGGAAAATCGGAATCATAATATAAATATTAATGAATTCTCATTATTGTTATATCATGTTGTGCTTTAAAGGGCTTATCCCAACAACAACCTATTGTAACTTTATTGAGTGGTGAAACCAATTATCGATTGTGATCTATGGCATATGCAATTGTTGAGCTCACTTGGTTATCCTTTGTGCTTTGAGATATCATTGTTAATCTTTCCTAGCCTCCATAGCTTCTTTGTGATAATTTGAGTGCTTTACACATGACTATTTATCCCATATGTTCCATTGCCGTATAAAAGGTTGACTTTTTGTTCAAGAAAATGTTGTATTAGAGCTCTTCTTACTCACTATGCCCCATGATCAAATAGTGGATGTGTTCACTAAGGCCCTTCTTTAATAATCTTTTGCTCAATTTTGATCCAAGTTGGCTGTTCAGTTCCATTTATGGACATGATAAGAAAAGTAAATTGCAAAAGTTAAAGCTCTTGAAATGGGATTCTTACCTCCACAAGTTATGGGGAGTCTAGTCAATAACGAAAAATTAGAGGAAGGAGAATTAGAAAGAAATTAGTATCAGTAGATAGGGAAATAAAATTTCTTAGGCTTTCAAGAATTTATGTGATTTGTCTTCTAATATATATATATATATATATATTAAGTTTTATCTTCTCTTGTATATATATGGCTAGTTGTATAATACTAAAGAATGAATGAAAAATCATCATATTTCTTCAACTTCTTCTATATTGATCATATTAAGGCATGCATATCATCATTTTGCATATTGAATGGTTCAATTTATTATATTTTAATTTTTTAGGTGATGGAGTTGAACCCTATTGTAGAGGGTGGATTTGTTAGTATCATTGTGCTACATTAGTCATAGATCATGACTATTCCCTTTTTATGCTATATGTAATTGAGGACTCTAGTCCTTCCATGCTTTCTTCCTATGTTTACAACTTGTATTTAAGGTCATACATTGGTTGGGATATATTAAGATTTTAGCTATACCAACCCAATGTATTCACCCTAGGGTGGGGGGTGGGGGTGTGTGAATAGGGCAATGATTACTTTTTACAAATTTAAACTTAGATAATGTAAGTAACAATTATATGCAATTATATAACAAATATGATGAAAGAGAAATTTGCATAAAAATAAAGAGATAAAAAATAGAGAGTTTGCAAACACTAGTTTTAATAATGGTTCGACCCAACCTGACCTACACTCACTTACCTTAAGCTTTAATTGCATTGAGGATTCCACTATTTCAATGCTTCCAACCCAAACTTGCAAACTTAAAATTGGATTATGGTTCCAATAAAATCTTTTGGACTTATGACTCCACTTATCCTCTTGGATTATGGTTCTAAGACACCTTTATAAGAAGACTTTCAAGACAAAATTTTCAAACTCTTTCCTTTAGATTATAGTACAAAAACCCTGTCACAAGAAATAAAAATAAAAAGCCTTGTCATGAGAAATAGAGATAAAGAAAGAATTCTTACTTTACAATATTTGCTTAAATGGAATACAAAAAAATTAGGTTAAATGGTGCACTAGTATAAAATGCAAGTTTGAAAGCAAGTGTACTCTAAAAACACTTCCACAAGGCTTAAATAACACTTAGAACTCTTTCCCCATCAATACAAGAAGTTTGAAGCCTTTAAATAGGAATTAGAAGCCCAAACTAGCTGTTAGGCATAATTTGGAGTCGAACTGGTTAACCAATCGGTCAAACTTGGTACTAGCCATTGAGTGATAGAAGGTACAAAAAGTGATCCTTAGATCACAAGAGCTTGATCAGTTGATCATTGGTTCTACTAGTTCTTGATCGATTGAGTGAACAGTAATCCATTCAACCAGTTGAGTGAATAAGTAATCGATTAAGCTGCTTTGGTCAAACTTGGTCAAACATACACAAAATATAGAAAATTGATGCATAAATGAACCTTCGATGATTCATATTGTTTCAATATAAAAATGAGATTGAAAACCCCTTTTTTAATGATGAAATACATGTGACAAAATGAGTTTTTATCCTTGAAATAATCAATATCATTTTTTTTTATTTATAAAAAATCATTAAAAGATGCATAAATGAACTTTATAGTTTTTGCAACTTTTACATTTTAAACACCAAATCCTTATGGAAACCTGACTAGATAAACTCTTTATTATTTTGAAAACCCTTTTAACTATGAATAACACTAAACAAAGGTACTTTTCATTTAGAAAGAAATTTTATCCAATTTATAGAAGAATAAAATCAATTTAAGTACTTCGATGATTTTATGTGCTTAAATAAAAATGAAGCGTATGATTTTAGTGGACTGACAACTTACAAAAAGATTCTAAGAAAGATATTAAACTTGGAATGTCATTTCTATGGGGTTTTCTCCTTGATTTTCATTTTCACTTAATGCCTTCATGATTATCTTTTTGGAAAACCTTTTTGCCTAATTACACTTGAAATATAATCATTAATTTCAAATCTTGTTTTGTTATCATTAAAATCAAGATTAACCAAATCTTATTTATAGACTTATGATCTTCACTTACATTTCATTTCTCAATTAAGTTAGAAACTGGTGCTTCCATAGCTACAAAAACTTAGTTACAATTAGATTACTAGTTTGATTTTGTTCGTTTGAGTATTGATTTGTTGGGATAATGATTTCATAATGGGCTTGAGCTTAATACGAATTCACAATTTAAATTTTACCATATGCAATCAATGATTTGGATTAGGATTTTGGCAAGATACCGCCTTGATACTTTAGCATTTTCCCATCATCATGAGACATTGTGAATAAAAAAATACCAAGGAAAAAAATTTAAAAAACAAGTAGTCTCTAACTTTTTTGGTGGTTGATTTGATTTAGTCCATACAATCCAAATCGGAACAACAACAAAAGAGTAACTAAGTCGAAAAGTTCGGCTTGTCATAAATCACAAAAATCATAAAATAACCACCAAAAGCATAAAAAGGAAAAAGGGAAATAAAATAAAACTTTGGGTTGTCACAGGTTGGTCCAATACAGATAAGCCCCTTTGTTTTGTCAATCTCTCAATCCCATGGCATGGGTGCATAGTAAACTTAACACTCCCAAGACTCCCAACAACGCCCTGTAAAACCACATATATTTTTGGGTTGTTTTGGCTGTTTTCTCTCATCACAAGGGCATGGGCCCCATGTTTCACATGCCCAAAAATCCTCACTTCAAATAAATCCAAGCCAATGGAGAGCCAAAATTAGATATGTGACAAGGGAAATGCCAATTTAATGAAAGTAGGCCTTCTTGACTTGCAGATCAGACAATATCTCTACATTTTCTCTTTTCTATTCATTGTATCAACTTGTATTCTGTACACCATAGAATATATTTATTTTATTTTATTTGATTGGACAGGCAGAACAAAACAAATACAATTTTATACATGAATTTTTATGCCACTCTGACTAAAAAAAAAAAAAAAAAAAAAAAAAAAAAAAAAAAGAGAAGAAGAAGAAGAAAAGAAAAGAAAAGAAAAGAAAAGAAAAAAAGAATAGAAATTACTTATACCCTTGAGGAACATTGAGAAGATGCTCCTATATAATCAAATAACATAAATATCAAATTGCCCAATAGCTTATCTCTTAAGAGTTCATGAACTTAGCTCCAAAAAATAGTAAGGTATAATCAAATAACATAAATATCAAATTGCCCAATAGCTTATCTCTTAAGAGTTCATGAACTTAGCTCCAAAAAATAGTAAGGTTTATGCTCTGTTCTCGAAAAATACCAAGAAAAGAAAAAAAATGTTAAAGAAAATGATTTTCTCATATTTGATTGTCTTATGAAAAAAAATCAATTATAATTAAAATTAATTAAAATTTTATATATTTTTAAAATTATTTAATCTTTTATTAAATAAGTAAAATGAGTTTGAAATAGTAAATAAAAATAATTTATTGATTTTAAATATATTTTTTATTTTCTTCTACTTTTCCTTTTTATTTTCTTTCCTTTTTATTTTTTCTCAAATTTTATAGGAATCAAACATAATCTAAGTAAAAAAAGAAAAAGGCAAAAAAAAAAAAAAAAAAAAAAAGCTTTTTATGCAAGAATTGAGAAAGGAAAAGAAAATATTATAAAGGTCAAAATCAAATCTGTATCTCAATGTTTTAAGAAAAAAGCATTGTATATTGAAGAGAAAAAAGTTATTAAAATTAAATAATATCAATTTTATTTTATATATATTTATATATATATATTTTTATCATTTATCTCAAAATTTTTGAGAAGCAGACATTGCCCATGAATCATGATCCCCCTAAAAGGGTATATATGGGAAGTAGATAACCATCATCACCCACAGTTTCTAGTATACAAGCTCATATAATGTGTATATATATAAGTATATTCTTTTCTTTGTCTACAGTCAAAACACAACCGTGAACATTTCTCAGTGTCTGCAATTCCAACAAGGAGGTTTCTTGGTTTCTTTCAATGCATAGCAGCCATGCCAGAGCTCTGTGATCTGCAAATCCATGTGAATGCCCAACAAACATTCTTTGTGAATGAGGTATAATCTCAAAACTAGCTCAATCAGAACTCAATTCCCTTGTAATTGTGACCGATCAAATCTTTTTTTAAGTGTTGTAAGCTCACTTTTTGCAGAAGATTATATCAAAGTATTCAGGGAGGTTGAAGAAGGTCATCAAGCAAGAAAAGAGAAGAACCCAGATCAAGAATTCGGGCATCGATATCGATGACTTTCCAGGTGGAGCAGATGGGTTTGAGCTGGTCTCAAGATTCTGCTACAACCATGGCAAGATAACTGTAACCGTGTCAAATGTGTCTCTCCTCCATTGCTGTGCAGTCTTTCTTGGAATGACTGAGAAGGTTTCACCTTGCAATCTCTTGCAACAGACAGAGACCTTTCTTGAAGGAATGTTTTACTGGTCATGGAATGATATACTGCTTTCTCTCAAGAGCTGTGAATCATTCTTCTCATATGTAGACTCATCAGGTCTTTTGGAAAAGCTCATAGGTGCACTTCTGGCAAAGTTTGCGCAGAATTCAGACATAATCCTCATTGCTCCATCTTCTTCTTCTTCATCTTCTCCTGAGACTACATCAGGGTTTCAGTTCTCTTCCTCGACGAAGAACACTCCTCAATCCATCAGGCGCCGTTCATCTAGCAAGGCATGGTGGTTTGATGATTTGAGCATTTTACCTCCAAAGATTATAGAGAAGGTCATCAAAAGCTTTGGGGCTTATGGCACTGAAAACAACAGCTTAGTCCTCACGAAATTCCTCCTCCATTACCTTCAGAAAACTGCCGTCCATAGAAAAGGTTCATTGAATTCAAGGTCTGAGTATGGTAGCCTTGCAGATACAGTTGCATATGGGGTGATTTTATTGGGGAAGACAGCATTTTCTTGGAGGGGTCTGTTCTGGATATTGAGGGTTGTTTCCGGATTGGGTCTGAGCAGAGAGTGTAGAATTGGGCTGGAGAGATTGATTGGGGGGATGCTTGATCAAGCAACGTTGGATGATTTGTTGGTGTGCGGGCATGATGGGGGTGTTTATGATGTGAATCTGGTGTTGAGATTGATTAGAGTTTTTGTTAGTGATGATGGTGTGTCCGCACAGAAGATGAAGAAAGTTGGAAGATTGATTGATAAGTACTTGGGAGAGGTGTCTCCTGATCAGAATCTGAAGATCTCAAAGTTTCTCGGGGTTGCAGAAAGCTTACCAGATTCTGCAAGAGATTGTTTTGATGGAGTCTACAGAGCTATTGACATCTATCTTCAGGTGAATATTACTGCATAACCCATTTCTTCTTTTCTTTTCCTTTTTTTTTCTTTACCTTGGAAAACTCAAAATGGAAAAGAAAACAAGCTTTTACTGTTCATGTGAATTTTTCCGCAGAAAAAATTGATTTTCTAATCAACGTTTGAAATCAGTTTTCAACTTGTTTTTTGTCTCAAGCCCTTTCGCATATTCCTGGAATTTTGTTTTCTTCTATTTGGACATGTCATACATGGACAGCCATAAAAAAATTTACTAAGTTGTCATTATCTTTAGTTCTGTTAACCAATATAGCTTAGAATTGCCCTTATATATAGCTATGGATTCAAATGTTTCTTCAATTTTAAGGCCAGTTGTCTGTTGGCTCCATTATTAAATCCTTGTATACAATGCCTTTGATCAACCATTCACTCTCTGATGAAGCCACTGATATTTTCTTTTTTGGGGTAGTGTAGTCTCATCCTACTCTTTCATTTGAGGAGCGATCAAGGTTATGCAGATGCCTAAACTATGAGAAGCTAACCCTGGAAGCCTGCAAAGACCTCGCGAAGAGCCCGAGAATTCCTCCAAAGATTGCAGTTCAAGCACTTGCCTCTCAGTCTCAGCAATGGACCATACCAACAACACAAGAATTTGTATATGAGAGTCCCATCA
Source organism: Vitis amurensis (assembly GCA_037355405.1). Lineage (NCBI taxonomy): Eukaryota > Viridiplantae > Streptophyta > Magnoliopsida > Vitales > Vitaceae > Vitis > Vitis amurensis. Next base: position 9,160 of record JBAPGN010002753.1, read on the forward strand.
AGAGCCACGCCCAAATGGTCTTGTACAATGGCTTTGATGCAGAAAGCGTCTCCGAAGAGAATGAAGACATGAGGTTGAACCTGCAAAGAATGCAATGGAGGGTGGTAGAGTTAGAGAGAGCCTGCAGGAAGATGAAGGGTGAGATGTCAAGAATGGCAAGGAACAAGATTGCTACTTCACCTGGTAACAATAGAGCATTGCCTAGACTATGTTGACATATGGAGAACATGCTTTCAATTTGTAAAGCCTCGTGTTTTCATTGTGAATTTTGAGACAAAATTGAAGTGTATGTTTAAGGAATTGCTTATGATTTTGTTGAGAGGAATCTGGGAATTCAAAGACTGTATCATATACGTGTTGAGTTCGAAGAATCCACAAGTTAGAATTTTGTGTTTGAGTATATAATTCTTAGCTCTCACAGTCAAATTTGTTGGGTTGTTTTATGTGGAAAAGTCTATATTTAGGCCTATCAGTGAAGATGAGATGAGTGTTGTGTCATCTGAATTTTCTTACCATCGCATTGAAGTAATAATATTGTCTTATTTTATAATAAATATATATATATATATACATTGGAAGAGCCAGAAAATAGGTTGAGGGAGCAAGAACTTACCTCTAGAGGAGGCACAAAATAACATCATAGTATTTGCATAGTCAATGGATCAATATCAAATCTCACCCTATTGTATCACTAGCCGACCTTGACCTTTTGAGGCCAGATCTAGTATTAAGAGTTTGCCTCGATTTGGTACCGCTCTCGCGCCCGCATCGAAACAGTGCTTTACCCCTAGATGTCCAGTCAATCGCTGCGCCTCAATGCATTTCGGGGAGAATCAACTAGCTCTAGGTTCGAGTGGCATTTCACCCCTAACCACAACTCATCCACTGATTCTTCAACATCAGTCAGTTCGGACCTCCACTTAATTTCACCCAAGCTTCATCTTGGTCATGGATAGATCACCAATCTTGAACTTTTTATTTTATTTTATTTTAAATTTCCCACTAATCCTTAACATTTTTTAAAAAAATTTGATGAGAGCCAAATGCCCTTTGCTGGCATTGCCTAGCTCCACCCCTATATATATATATATATATATATATATAGATATATAATAACATTAATAAGAGCTTCGATAAATAATGTGATTTTTATATATTCAAAGTTCGCTAATCAAAAGGAATAAAAAATATTATAATAGTGAAACTCTTGAAAAATATCTTTCAATTGTAAACTTATTTTTTTACAAACAAAAAATTAAAATATAAAAAGATTAAATTTATAATAAGGATAAACTTATCATTTTCAATATCATACCAAAATTTATTATAACTTTGAAATATTTTTATCTTTGAATTGCTAGTTTGATTTTGATGTTCAATCCCATTTAACAAGAAAAAATTCAAACCATGGGCACATAATAAAATGGGTACTTTCCCCCTTTCAAACTTTGGAAGACATTTCAATCACATATTTAAATGGTGGGTGAATTAAACTATTTTATTATTTATAATTAAAAATGGTCTCATGTCGTCCCAAAAATATATGAATGATTGGACACGGGCGACTGGACATATGTGCACATGCATGCATATAGTCTTGTAAATATCTAATCATACACCATTTATTATTTCAATTCAGAGAATCTTTCTAATTATTCACCCAACATATATTTGTTGAATTGATGAAAAGAAAAAATAATTGAAGCTTTGTGTGGGATATGACAAATGAAAATATTTTTTTTTATAATTATTTTTATTTTTAAAATGAAACTTGGGTGTGTTAATGAACCTATCATTTTCTAGATAATTTTTCTTTAATTTTTTGAAAATATAAGAAATGATATTTAATTCAATAATTTATACAAATGAAGAGTTCCTCTTACGCTAAAATTATTTGAAGAGTTCCTCTTACGCTAAAAATATTTGAAGATTTGAGTCTTCTCAAATAATTTTGTATTTTTTAAAGAATAATATTGGTATTATAAGAATTTATTGAATATGAAATGACTTTTTAAATGAGATAAAATATAACTTAGAGGAAAAATAATATTTTTCTACTTTTACATGAAATTAATTTTTAGGTTATAATTTATTTTAATAAAATTAGTAAAAAGAAAGAACTTTTAGCTTCCCAAATACCAATTCAAGGTTGTAAAGATGTATGGATTGGGGTTTTTATTGGATTGTGAAATTTGAATTAGTTTTGTTACACTTCGCTTGAGTGCTTGGAGATTTTTTTTTTAAATTTCCTATATGTGATGATTGACGAATTTGCCCCTATTATATAATTAATCTTTTTATGTTTAGGGTTTTGGTTTTTTGAGAGAGTGCAATCGTAATTAAGAGTTTTTTTTTAAACATTTACCATTGTAACCCTTTTCATTCGTTTTGATTATTGGATTGTTGAGTGTTAGTACACTTTATGGACGTAAAAATTACATTGATCGTCGAACCATTCTAAAAATCTTGTCTTTTTTTATTTTTATTTTCCATTTTTTTATATTTTTTATTTTCTACTCATATGTGTACGTGATTTGGTTAGCATTTCCCACACTATTATCTTCCTCTTAGAAAAACATAAGATTTATATTGTCAAGGACAATAAAAAAAAACATATTTTTATCTAATTAAAATTTTAAAAATATTTTAATTTATAATAAAATTATTTTTTTCAAGTATAGTAAAGTTAATTATTTTTATTTTACTTTTTATGCTAATTAAATTAGAAATTAAAAATAATTCTAAACAGGTTATTATATTCTAAATAATTAAAAGGAAAATTCTCTAATACATCTAGATGTATCATATTGATTATCATAATCTTAACCTTCGAATTTTTAAAGATCAATGATTGAGATTAAGTTTGAGATATTTTACGGTTAAGAAAGCATAGTTGTGTAGGGGTGGACAAAAGATTTGTCAAACCTACGAACCCCAAAAAAACAATCAAATTGAATCGATTTAAATCAATTATATATATATACTTTTCAGAATTTATTAGTTTAGTTCAATAAAAAAAACCAAAATTATGAAAATTATTGGTTTCAGTTTGGGTTATATTGCTTTCTATTGGTTTGAAACCAGCCACCATGATAAGTTACCTTTATTTATTGAATTAATTGGTTAAATGAAATAAAATAATCTCCATATTTATGAATTTATCCCCTCCTATGTTTTTGTTCGAAAAATAATCTATTTTTTATATAAATGTCCTTAACTATTTTAAGTATCTACAATATGTTTTAAAAGAAAAATATTATTTTTACGAGAAAACAATGAAAACATTTTTATTAAAATAAGGTCAAAAAAAGGATGAAGGGTTAGCTTTCCAAAGGGTTTGTAATGATTCTTTTAATCAATAACCCTTATTTATTTATATAAAGATAACACTCATTTATTTATCTTTATTCTAGCTCTCTTTTTTGTTTTTTTCCTTTATTTTCTTAGCAAAGACAAGCTTCTTTGGTTAAGGATATCTATCTAAAATAATTTTATTATCATCTAATATTTTAGTTTGAATTATCATATTTTTAGGGTGGATGATATAACTTGTATTTAGTTAATTATCTGGTTTCAAAGCAAATATTTTATGTTCCAATGTTTACCTAAATCTAATAAATCAAATTAATACTAAATTAGGTTGGTTTGGTTCAATAATTAAGAGTGCGTTTAATAGTGTTTCTATTGGAAGTATTTTTAGAGGAAGTATTTTCTTTGAAAATATTTCTAAGAGAATCACTTATCGAGTGTTTCTCCTGAAAACACCACTGGTGATTTTCTAACATTATAAGTGCTTTTGTAGATTTTTGGAAGTGTTTTCTAAATTTTGTCAGATATTTTTTTTTTTTCAAAAACTCTTTGTAAGATAAAAATACTTTTTAAAATCACTATCAAATACATTCTAAATTGGTTCTACTTGGTACGAATTTAATTAAAAATGAGTAACATGGTTTGGCTTTCTGTGTTGGTGAAGAACTAACATAAAATGGATTGTGCTTACCCCTAAAGTCATGCTACTTTGGTTTTATAAAATACTTTTTCAATTCATACTTTTACTCACATTTCTTCAAATATGACATTAGTTAACAAATTTAGAAGTTCAATTTTGTGTATGACTTATTATTTGCACTATAATAATTATATTATACATTGTTTGAGATAAAATCTAACTTAGAAGTAGAGGTAGTTACAATTGTGGGTGCAATTGAATTTATGTTTAGAAAATGTATTATTAAAGAAAATGATAATTATGATATTTAAAAAAAAATCATTAAATAAAGATCTACTTCCTATATTGTATATTAAGAAAAAGCACGAGTGTCCTTGCTTCTTCAAATAAATCAAGTTGCGAAGTCCTAATAAGGGAGTTAAAATTGGGTTATTTGATTAAAATGATCATTGAAAGCTCAATTTTAGAAATCTAACTGTCTATTCTTTTTTGGTTACATTTTAACAAAAATGCCTCTATTCTTTTCTTGTAAAAATAACTATTTATTTTAAAACGTACATGTAAATGCTTGAAATAATTAAGAGCATTTATGTAAAGAATGGACTACTCTTCAAGCAAAAGTATAGGAGAGGTTAAATTTTCAAATATGATGATTATTTCATTCCTTTTAACTAATTATTTTTTTAAATTTATTTGAGGTAACTATTTCATCATTTTTTTTTTTTTTTTGCTCTTAACTTTCTTTGATTCCTCTTGCTTGTAAGAAGTTGGTTAGAACATACGTATGTTGTTTAGACTGATTCTTGTCCGATGATCAAGATAGTCATGATTATGAACTTAGAAGACATGATAGATCAGAGAGATAAGAGAATGATTGATCATTTGCCTTGCTTTGAGACTTCGCTCCCTTCTTATAGATTGTTGAGAAAAAATATGCATCTTTTCAAAAGTGTTAGTTACAAGAAGAGTAGTAATGATAGAAGTATTTAGTTACATGGAAAGTCATTAAATCATTAAAATGACGTCTCTTATAACTTTGAAATATTTATTGTGTATTAATTGGTTTTGCAATTTTGTTACCAATGAGAGGTTGTTCGTTGATGTTTTTAATAATGGGTCTTTTTTTGGTTTTTGTTTTGGCAAGATAAACATTGCTCTTGTTTGGCTAAAGGTGTACTACAACCAAGGATTGAAATTTTGGGATATTTCGCCGAAACATTGACAAAATATCGGATATCGGCGGTGGTCGAAAGCGAACAAAATCAATTACCGATTATCATCGATTGGACAATTTTTTGCCAAAAAATCGAAAATACCACTGATGTATCACCGAAATTTCGGTAAAAAATTGAAATTTCATCGAAAAATCGGAAGTGGAGAGCACATGCATGGAGGAGGGTTTTTTTTTTTTTTTTTTGCAAAAATTCATCGATTTTTTTGGTGCTATATTGCCAATTTAATGGATGATTTTTTGCGACTTTTTAAAAAAATACGAGTTATATATATATATATATATATATATATATTTATCCTGTTATTATTATTTTTTAATTATTCGTTTGTAATTTATCTTTTATTTTAAATTTATATTATCATTTTATTTTATATTATCTTTTTTATTTTTAACTACTTTTCATATGTATCGCATAAATCATATTTTAAAAAATTACTATCACTTCATTCTTATTTAGTTTTTTTATATCTATCCTTTTAATTTTAAATATTTTTATTTTAAAATATTAAAATATAATTTTACTCCAAAATTGCTACAATACAAAAAAATTTAATGAAGTTTTATTATTTTATAAATTAAAATTAATTTGATAAAATAAATTATTAATAATTTTATTTATTTAAATAAATTAATGTTAATAGAAAAAGTTGTCATTACATATTCGTAATAAATTTTAGAAATTAAATCTCAAATAAAATATTTTACATAAATCAATTCAATTTTTTATTTAAAATGTAATAAAACATGTTTTAATAAAATTATTTTTTTAATTTTTAAAATAAATGAATATAAATATATTAAAGGAGTTTAAGTTAATTTTTTTATTTATAAAAGTTTGATCAATGTTATTTTTAATCATACTTATATCAATTACACTTACAAAATAACTTTAATATTAGTATTCTTACTTATTTTTATCATTTTTGAAAGTTTTCTAACCATTTTCATGAATTTTGAACCGTTTCTATTTAATTGATATTTTTGATAAAATATCCACCCATATTTCTATGATATTTATGATATATCCATAAAATTTAAGTATCAATATATTTACCACCGGTATTTCAAACCTTAGCTACAACTATGGTGAAGAATATCTTATCAATGTAATGATGAGGGTGGTCAACTTATACTATTATATCTAATACTATGTAATAATTAAGAAGATGGTCTATTGGAATTAATGATGTGGTAAGTGGGCATCTTAGAGCAAACATTTTTATCCTATAAATTGCACAAAAAACCAATTTTATTTTATTTTTTATCAAAATTATCTTCAAAAATATTTTTAAAGAATAAAAATGATCTATGAATAATAATAAATTAAATTAAATAACAAAAAATTAAATTTATAACGTTGTTATCCTTTACAATAGGTGAATAAAAATGGTATTTCTTTTTATATTTATTTTTTGTTTTTATTTCTACTTTGACAATTTATAGTTATTTAAAATATAAAAATTTTATCAACCTTAAAGTACAAAATCTATGCCTAATTAATATAATTTTATGAAATACAAATATGTGAACTCTACTAAGAGCAAACCTACAGTAATCACAAGAGAGATAAATTGGGTGATGATCACTTTTAAAAAAATTTGCTAAATTACAATATTAATGGAATAAAGATATAAAACATAATAAATGGCAGTAGTAAGAAAATAATAAAGTGTTAGGAAAAGAGAATGCAAACAATGATTTTAATGTGCATGGCCTTAGCATAATCCTACTTATATCCATAACCTCAAGCTCTAATTCAAACCTTTAGTGTTAGGATAAGACCCTTAAAAACATGATATGATGTTGCAACTTTAGAATTCATTATTTATTTTATCACATTCTAATTGCACTTTAATCTATCATTATTCTATACATTATTCTTTATGAGCTAGTATTCTGACCTACATCTCTTACATGGTACATGAGTTTGGTGCATTAGAAGTTATATAAAAGATCCAAATAATGAGTTCCTTGCATGTAGATGATTTGTTCATAACTAGTTCATGGACATAGGCAATCCATTTAAGGTTGTAGTGTACTACTTCTTAATTGGAGGGATGATTGGTATTGGCTATTGGGTGAGGTTCTCATGGTAAGTGTACTAGTGTGTACAATTACACATTGGACATGACCTATGATGAGTCATGATGTAAAACTATCGAGTTTTCATAATTTTGCTAAGCTGCTTTATTGTATTGTCTTTCAATCTTGAGAGAATATTGAATTTGTGTAGAAGTTAGTAATGACTTGACCTACGATTGAAATCCTAAAGTGATTATATATTCTCTACGGATTGAATCACTATTAATAGAAATCAATAGCAACAAATATTCTTAATAGAAACACCATGATATCTCATAGGATTGAGACAGTATGTCCCCTTGGGTGATTTTAAGGATATATATTCAAGTATACTATATATAATCATTGTAGTGTCTTAAGTGGAACTTGACATAAGCTTTTTGTGAGTTAAGATATGTTAGTTGATCATACAATAAGAGGATTTACAACCCAATGATAGTAGAGATAGTCTTGAGAGACTGATAACTTTCACCTCATTATATTAAGAACACTAGTTCATAGGAAGATTGTACATAATGGATAGTAGGTCATGGACCCAAACACTTAGTGTTTCATTGTTACTTACATAGGGCACTGAATTATAGTTGACTATCTATAGTAGGATGTTAAGTCAATTTCAAATTGGATTCAAAGGGAGCCAATACTATTTTATGGGTCCCAATTGTCCCCGTTCGAGCTCATATACCTTGATGGTACGATTTATGAGAGTTGGATTAGTTTTTAGTTAACTAATGTGTATAAGGGTATTTTGGTAACTACACAAAGTTTCATTAGGTTTAGTGAATAGTATCTTTGGAATGAACTAATTGATTAATTGGAGCTCTATTGGGTTAATCAAGTACAACTCCTTTTTTGGCTAGATTAAGTGACTCAAGCCAAAAATGGGTTCAAGTCACTTAGGTTCAATAGGAACCCTATAGATATCCCTATGTGGTTATTTTTTCCATGTTCTAGAGTGAGAGCCTCAACCTTCACCCTCTAGACTTCTACCATCTATGTGCCTAGTTTCAAGGAGGAGTCATTGGATAGAAGATCGGGGGATTAGGAAATCACCTTTGACCACCACAACATCAAATGACAATTTTCACCACTAGGATTTGATCTAGGAACATCCAAATCTAAGGTAAGCGTTCTAAACATGTAGTCTAGATCTTGTAAATAGTTTTAAATACTATGTTTCCACTATACATAGGATCTAGTAGCCCTAGGAGTAGTTTTATGCTCCCAACCTGATTATAGGATTGGGAATAGAGTGATCCAGAGTTCCTAACATTAAGGTGCTCCACAATACTAGACCTTTAAATTAAGGAATCTTTTAATGTACACTTGATTTCTTGGTACTAAGAGACCTAGACAATTCTATAAGTATTATTTCAACATTTAGAACCACTTTCTCATAAAATATGATGAATTTGAAATCAAGAGAACTTAAGATTAACTTAGCAAGTTTGAATACACTTTTTTCCAACAAACTAATCAACTACCTAGTTAACCATCTAACTAGTCATTATGCATTAATTATATTGTTGGTGATCGTTGAAACTCAAATTGCCCAACTTGTTGACCTACCACAATTGGTTGGTCATTTTTTGAACATTGACAAAAATACACTATTTAGGCAACCAACCTTGATGAATGCATGGTTGATCAGCTTGTTTAGTACTTAGTCAACCACTTAACTACTCAAGTTGGAAAAAATAAAAAAGTGCATAAATGACCAATAGCAATAGCTTAGTTTGGTTCAAAAGATTGAAAAAACTTTTTTATCAATGAAAAAAACATGTTAGACGTAGGCTTTTAATCTTATAGGATTCAAACTCATTTTTTTTCTATAAAAATCATTAATAGCACATATATGAGTTCTTTTTAAAACCTTTATAAAAATGTGATTCTTATTTGTTTAAAAATATTTATTCATTCTTTTATAGGTCAATATTAAAGTATATTTATCTTGATTGGTTTTTACTTTGATTTAATCTTACAAGAAAACCTATTCTATATACATAATATTGAAAAAAAAATGTCTTGGTTTCATTTCTAATTTCATGCTATCATATTTAAATTAAATATTAAATTGAATTCTTTATTTTGTTATCATCATAACTTATATTTAACCAAAACTTTGGCTAACAAAATAGAATTATAATATATGTTTTATAGTATATAAAATAATATTTTGCAATTTACAGTAATGTAATTATATTGATTTAATTTGCTAGCATTTGTCATATTTTATGAAAGAAAAAAAAAGGATTTAAATTGAAGTATTAATTTGTATAATAATAGGGTAACACAAGAAAAAGACACCAATAAAGGTAGCTTGAAATGATATGTAAAAAGCAATAAGGGGGAACGATCCTTGGGTAAGAGTCCCTAAAGGAATAAGGGTAAAGTATCTTGGGATGAAAGACCCAAAAATATTCCTAGGAAGATCCATGTGTGGATTAATGAGGAGTATAGACGCTTGTCCTTAGGTGAGAGCTCCAAAATACATTTTATTTACTATATAATTGTTACTAGTCATGGAATTCAACTGCTAAAGGGAAGTATATGGTGTGGAAATTATTAGTTTATATGATTATATATATGCTATTGTTTAATTAAGGTTGATATTGTAAGGAATTCTTGGATTAATCTCATTCCCTATCCTAGGACTAGTTAGGGTGCATACTATTCTTCCTAAGGCCTCTAGATCCTAGAAAAGAAAGCATACCTGATATATAAAACATCCAAAATCTAAAGAATGGTGATATGGAAGTGCTTACCTAAATCTAGATGTTCTCAAATCTAATATTTTCAATGAAGATGAGTATCTAATCCTTGGTAGTCATTGTAGTCTTGTGAACCCATTGATCTTCCACCATGACGACTCTTCCTTGAATCTTAGCACTAAAGGGGTGGAAACCTCTAGGAGGGTAGGGGGGGAGGGATTTGTAAGTTTCTATTAGGCTTAAGTGACTTGAACCCTTCTTGGACTTGGGTCACTTAAACTAGCCCACATGGGTATTAATTGATTAATTGACCTAATTAGACTCTAATTGAGGATCGATATTCTAGTCACATGGGCAAAGATGTCAAAATAATCGACACCATTTCTTTGATTAAACCTTTGGTAACTAAGCATGCCTTATACATGGATTGAAAAATCAGTTTTTATTGGCGATATTTTGCCGATGTATCGGATATCGGACGGCCCCGAAACGATTTTGGGAAAATCATTGAAATATCGGCGATATATCAGTTTTAACTCGATAAATCGGTGATAAAATCGCGAGTGGAGTGATGCGCAGAGCAACCGGAAGAGGATTTCAAAAAATTGCCGAAAAATCACTGATGATTTTTTGAAAAAATCGACGATATATCATCGATCAAAATTGTGATAAATCAACGATTTTTTTAGCTCATTTTTTTAAACTTTTGAAATTTGATCCAATGGCCCAGATTTCACCCGTGTATTTGTAAAGGCATCCAACGATCAGATTTGTGATCCAATGGTGGAAAATCAATCTTGAATTGATCCAACGACTATGAAATGTTTCCAATGATTATATGAAGATCTAATGGCCAAATTTGAACCAAAATTTGATTAAACGGTTAAAATAACTTTAACATGTATATTCCTGCTTATTTTATCATTCTTAAAATTCATATTTTCTATTCTTAAAATCCAAGTATCGTAAATTGTTTACCAATATTTTTTTCTTTGATCATATTTATGTTAATTACACTTATAAAATAAATTTAACATGTATATTCTTGCTTATTTTTATCATTTTTTGTAATTTTCTAAGCATTCTCATCAATTTTGGATAATTTTTGTCTCACCGATATTTGTGTAAAAATATTCACTGATATTTCTCTGATATTGCTAAAATCCAAGTATCGATATATTCGTGTTTACCAATATTTTAGGTGAGAGACCAACTGCAGGTAAAAAAAGAACACCAAAAAAATCCAAGGAAAAAAGGAAAATAATTAAAATCTAATTAACTGATCATGATAACGTTTATTAAACAAATCCTAGTTATATGCGACATTGCACCCAAATGCACGACATAATAAGTCACTGCACGGGATTGAAATAAACTTGATCTGTTTATTTTTGTCATCACAGCAAGGGCCTCTACTCTTGAAATTGGCCTATAAACCGCGTATAATGAGATATGATTAAACAATCGAATTCATATGCTCCGGTAAACTAGTCTAATCGATTGATCAGTTACTTACTAAATATTACTCTCCATTTGCACGACTAATGATCCTGATTGAACACACTATATACAGTTATGTCGATTAGGTATATAGACGGCATATAGAAATAGTAAGGGTATCCTGGAAATGATAATCATAATTGATTCCGATCTTAGTATCGCGTGTGTAGAAACTTATATCACAATCCAATACATATGTTATTTGGCCTTATACGATTTAGACATTGAAGTTATCATGTTTACCTTGGATTCAGATGTTCCTAAATCGATTCCACTAGGTAAATGCGAAGATCTCTGTCCTAAAAAATCAATCTTGACTTGATCCAACGGCTATGAAATGTTTCCAACGGTTATATGAAGATCTAATGGCCAAATTTGAATCAAAATTTGATCAAACGGTTAAAATAACTTTAACATGTATATTCTTGCTTATTTTATAATTCTTAAAATTCATATTTTCTATTCTTAAAATCCAAGTATCGTAAACTGTTTACCGATATTTTTATTTTTGAACATATTTATGTCAATTACACTTATAAAATAACTTTAACATGTATATTCTTGCTTATTTTATCATTCTTTGCAATTTTCTAAGCATTCTCATCAATTTTGGATAATTTTTGTCTCACTGATATTTGTGTAAAATATCCACTGATATTTCTGATATATTCATAAAATCCAAGTACCGATATATCCGTGTTTACCGATATTTCAATCCTTGGCCTTATACGATTTAGACATTGAAGTTATCATGTTTACCTTGGATTCAGATGTTTCTAAATCGATTCCACTAGGTGAATACGAAGATCTCTGTCCTAGAAAATCTCGTATACCCAAAGTCTTCCGCTCAATGACTCAAACCATAGACTTAGCATACTTCTGATTGAGGGTGGAGGGTAGAGGCTATGACTCTCATTTTCTCTAGAGATGAAAGACAACTTTCTAAAAAACACTTGAACCCCTAACCCCTAAAGGGGTATTTAAGGTTCCCATTAGGCTTAAGTGACTTGAGCTCATTAAGGGCTTGGGTCGTTTAATCTAGCCTAAAACGGGTCCTAATTGATTAATTATCCTATCAAAACCTACTAATAAATCAATTAGCCTAATCCAGAGACTTTGTTCACTTATCCCTATCCAATGTTATTTAATTACCAAAAATGCCCTTACACACAAAAGTGAATCTGGAGCCAATCCAACCCTCATAACCCATGCTATCATGGAATATAAGCTCAGAGCAAGAACCATTGGACCCATAGGACAATAATGACTCCCTCCGAATCCAATTCTAAAGTTGATTTAACATCCTGCTATAGATAATTAGTTGCACTTTAGTACCAATTGTAAATAACAACGAGACATTATGTGATCGGGTCCATGACTTGCTATCCATTGTGTTCAATCTTCCCATGAATTGTTAATCGTAATCTAAAAAGAGATATCTATTAGCTTTTCAAGACTACCTCTACTATCCCTAAGTTACAGATCCTCCCATTGTGTATTCAACTGACATGTCTTAGCTCTTAAAGAGTTAATGTTAAGTTCCATTTAAATAACCATAAATTGACATAAATACACCTTCTTAGGATCACCCAAGGAGACACTATGTCTTAATTCCATGAGATATGATGGTGTCTCCATTAAGAATACTTATTGTTATCAACTTTCATCAACAATGACTCAATCCATAGAGAATATATAACCAACTTATAATCTCATGCATAGGTCAAGGTCACTGCTAACTTTAACACAAGCTTAATATTTTCTCAAGGTTGAGAGACAATACAATGAAGCGGCTTGATGAAATCATGACTACTTGATAGCTTTAAATCGTAAATCATCGTTGGTCCTATTCAATGCGTAACTATACACACTAGTGCATTCATATGAGAAACCTAACTTGATGACCAAATCCAATCATCCCTGCAATTAAGAGGTAGTGCACTACAACCTTTAATGGGTTTCCTAAGCCTATGAACCAGTTGTGAACAAGTCATTTATTTCCAAGGAACCCATGATTTGGATTTTCTATGCAACTCCTAATGTACCTAAGTCGCATACAATGCAAAAGATTCAGGTCACAATGCTTACAAGGTATAATGCATGGAAATATGATAGATAAAAGTGTATTTAAAAGTTTATTACATCATATCATATTTTTAAGGGCCTTATCATAACAGTTTGTTGTATTAAGCTTGGTCCTAGAGTTTTGCTTCTTAAGCCTATTATTTTTTGGCTTAGGTTTTTCTTTTACCACATTAGCCTTAAAGGACAATTCTTTGGCTTTCTCATCCTTGTTTGTATTCTATTTTGTTTTTCAATCCTAAGATGGATTTTAACATTTTTTTAGAGACATTTGTTTTCTTTTATGCTTCATGTTATTTTTGTAATCTTTCCAAGAATTTGGAAGATGTTTAATCAAATATCCAACCATAAAATGTTCAAGTAGATTTATGTCCTTATTAGCAAAGTCATTAGTTAGCAAGTCATAATCATGGTTGAGATAATACATTTCTATCCTTAGTCTTTAGAATTTTTTTTAAAATCCTTATGACATATTTCTAAGTTCTTACATCTTTAAAAACATATTTCTTATTCATGATATCCCAAATATCCTTAGCTATCTTATATTGATAGTATATATCAAATAGTTCATTAGAAATTGTGCTAAGGATTTCATGCCTAACTTGTTTATTTCCAATTTCTCATGTAGGCATATTTTCAAAATTGTCCTTAGGTTTTGGGTCAGTCAAAATATGTCCCAAGTTCATAGCATCAATGGCAGAAAACACCTTTTCTTGCCATCTCTTGAAGAAGGTCCTACTGAAGGGATCAATCTTAAAGGTGTTAGGACGGGTATGAACTAAGGAAGTCTTCATAAATTAAGGCTTGAACTAAGTTACTATTAAATTGAGCCTAAAACACAATAATCAAGGAAAATGAAACTAAAGGTGGTTGAGGTGTGATAGAGCACTAACCTTAAAGTAGATCTATTGTCCTCGAAGATTAATCTCAGTGCAAAAGAGAATTAATGTCTTGCCTATAGGATACAATAGCTAAAAGTCTTGTCTAAGGTGCATTCTTAGATGAGGTATAATATAGTTTGGAAAGAAGAATTTTTTTCCAAAAGATGTGAGGATAAAGGTTGATTGTAGTAGTGTGTATGGTAGCCGAACTGCAACAATTGATATGGTTGTAGTAGGGTGAACTTGATTGCAATAATGCAACAGTGTCAATGGTGAATCAATTGCATGGTTAGTATCAAAGGTGAGCTCGACTGTAATAGTGCTAGAGACAGAGGATTGCATGTAGGTAGAGTGGAGCTGAGGGATACACTATTGCAACTACTTTAATCATCCAAAGAAGAAGCAGAGTCATTAGAGATAGAGAAGTGAGAAAGATGGATCCAAGAGATTGAGAGGAAGTAATCTATCAATGGACTCTAAGGAAAGCCTTTTATAGGCAAAGTTCTAACGAGACTCTCCTAAAAAATGTTGAATGAAATTAATTTTACTTAATTAAACGTGGTTTTAACAAATCAACCCCACTAAAACCTCTAACTAAAGAATGACTCAATCAAACTCCAATCAGGAATGACTTAGTCAAACTAAAATTAATTAAAGGTGGGATTAACAAATTAACCATACTAAAACCTCTAATTAAAGAATGACTCAGTTAGATTTTAATCGGGAATGACTTAGTCAAACTCAAAACGTTAACATTTAAATTAAAAAAAAAATTCAACTTTAAAATATTTGATAGAAATCATGCACGCAAGTATCTCTCTACATGAAATGCATGAAGACAATGCACATCAAAGTTCCCTGGATTGGGCCAATTGAAATCCCAATGAGCTTGGGTCTCATGGGTATGTAAGGTTCTTACTTCCCTCTCTATAAGTCCAAAAGACTACTAAAGTGAGACTGTCTACAAGTTGCAAAAGTTTCAATCCCTTTTCAATGTGGGATTGACAACTTTATGCACTTGCATTTCATCACACAAAGACACACATGCACTCTTCCAAACATCATGAGGTTATTGAGTCTGCTCCTTCTTATCAAATATTTTATAGTAAAAATAAAATAACAATGTGATAATAAAACAATCTTATTATAAATATATTGTCATAATATTATTGTAAGTATAATAAATTACATTGTTGTAAATATTTAATGAAAGAAGGGAATTACAACACAACACTGTTCACAAAATGCTATGAGCGGTAATTTCTCACTTTTTTTTTTCTAATTTCCTCACTCTTCTCATTTTATTTTATTTTTGGTTTCAAAAAAACATATTCTTAAAAGGTCATAGGGCTTTCTTTTCCATTGCGTCCAACGCTAAGGCGTTGGATAGTTCCAAGGTATCCAACGCTAAGGGGTTGGAGAACATCAAGGTGTTTTCTACTAAGATGTTGTGTGACCCTTTGATGATGAGATTTTTAGTGCTTGATAGTGCCATGAAGGAATTATTTTTGCCTTAGTCTTTCTTCCTCATTTTCAAGTATATTTTTATCATTTTATCAAGCTCTAACCTTTAAGCTGAAAATCAAATCTACCTTCAACCTGTCTTTATTAATAGAAAATTTCTAAAATGAAAAAAAAAATAGAATAATTCTGAGAAAGAAAGTTTTTTGTAAAGAAGATGCCTTGAGGTTGGAAAGAAGAGGAAGATGAGTTTGTTCTTTTAGTAAAGTACTTGAATATAAAAGAAGAAAATGTGTAGTTGGAGTATTACACATAAGTGGGAATGGTTGAGGAAATAAAAAATATAAGTCCCCAAGGGTGAAGAAGTAAGAAAAGTTAGAAAATAGAAAGGGTTGGGTTTGAATATAATTAAGGATGACAATGCAATGAGTCACCCCTACCCTATCACTCTACCTTGATCATATCAAATAAATAAATTCTCATCCTCGTCTTAAAAGAAATTAAAAAAATTACGAATAGAACAAAACAAAGGAATTTCTCATACCCTACCCACTTAACTTTTTTTTTTCTTTCAAAATCTATATATACATATTAAAATTATATGATTTTAATATAAGTTTTTATAATATATTTCCATAAGAAATAATTTTTTATTTTATATAGGTAGAAAAAGAGAAATAAAAAATAATAATTTAAATATTTTTAATTATTATATATATAAATAGGTCAAAATGAGGCAAGGAGAGATGAAAGGAAGTAGGATGGGACTGGACGAGGTGGAGGTGGGAGAAAGAGAAAAAAATCTTCACACAAATCCGTATCAAACCCATTCAACTTTTTCCAAACCTATTCCATTTAGGACCCAACCTATTGCCCACCCTACATGCAATTCCTAAAACAAAGCAACTTTCCATATGATTTGCCCTCTCTAAATGTAATTCCTAAACAAAGCAACTTTCCATGTCATTCTCCCTTCTTTCTTTCTTTTTAATGTCTAAAAGTTTCTCACATCAGAGAAGCAACTTTCCAAACTTCTGAATCTTCACCTTTGATGTGACATGCCTCTGAGCAGGACATCCTTCCAGCAGTAGGTCCAGTTTCAAAAAGAAATCTTTCAAGACAACTTGTAAGATTTTACAAGTTAGATTCCCAATTATCATTCAACCTGCCATACCACTTTGGGACGCAAGTCCAAACAATAGGTTTGGGACAGAAAAAGAAAAAGAAAAAGAACAGAAAATTCAATAATTTAACATGGGTCCATTAGAGATCACAAGTGCAACAAATCAAGGGATTTTCCTCAAAACCCTCCATCAAATCTAGATTCCTCTAATCAAGTAAATGAAAATCATATAGACTATAGACAGGTGGGAATTATTTAACTTCAGAATGGAGGCTTCCATCACTGTAAATTAATGCATGGGGTGGAATCATTTCATGAAGTGCATATTGAAAACCGAAAACCATGTATGGTAGTGTGATATCTGTTGAAGGGGTCTGTTTGTCTGGTTGTGAAGGAGCCAAGACCTGAAGCCAAGTCTAATCAGATAGTTGTTGAGACTGCATGTGAATAATAATGCCAATGGTACTATGATCCCGTGATTACTGCCTCCAATTTAGGTCGTTTTAATAGCCAAAATCCATTTCTGCAAATGACGACTACAAAGGGTAATATTAATATTATAATTTTTTTATTAAATATAAAATAATTTATTATTTAATTTAAAGTAAAAATTACATTAAAAATAATACTTTTTTGACTTTCATATTAAGGTGTTTTAGAAGGTGTTTGGTTATGAAAAGTGTTTTTTTCTCTTAAATTGAGCCAAAATTTCATATTTTATTAGAAAATATTCCAAGTAATAAGAAAGACTAATATTTTTTTTTGTCATCTAAGTTAACCTTATCCGCTTAACTAAAATCAAAAATTGCAATCATCTCAAAAACAACTTTTTAAAACTGATTTAGAGTTTGTTTAATATTGATTTTAAGAAGTATTTATAGCTTTCGTAATATTTGAATATTTTTATCTTTTAAATATTAAAATATTAGAAACATTTCTTAAAATTGTATACAGATTATCTGTTTTAGGTTTAAAAAGTTCTCATAACTTTAAATAACATTTACAAAATTAAAAGATGTTTACATTTGTATATCCATAAAAAAAAAATTTCTCCATGTGGAATATCACAAAAACCTAATAATATGTATGAAAAAAAAAAAAGGAAAAAGGAAAAAAGAAAAAAGAAAGGTATATGGAGGAAGAGAGAGGAAAGGGTATTTTAAAAAAATAAAATCTTTTGATCTTAATTTCGTAAAACTTTCATGTATCACGTTAATAAATAATAAAAAACCACCTATTTCCATTTCCATCATGGATGACGACCGTTTTTTTTTTTTTTATCTACCTTTTTGTATTTTTTTTTCCCCTAGAAACTATTGAGATATATTATTCAGACATGACTGCCAATTGCAATTGAGAAGATTGAAGTCCATGATGGCGTTTATCATCAATTATCATCTATCGACTGTAACAGCATGTCAGAGAAAGGAGGGAGGCCCTTTGTCTTAATATGCTAATTACAAATTTGTGTCAGATGTGTCTATTGCGTGTTTGCTGAAGCAAGTAATGTCTTATTTTCTATGTTCCACCAAGGGCCAACATTCGATGGATTCGGCTTGAAAAAAACAAAAAAAAAACAGAGAAAAATATAATATAATTTATGATATTTTAAATTTCAATTGAATAATGTAACATGCAAGAGTAATTTTTACGAACAAAAACAATTTTTTGTTTTCTATAAAAGTTTTTCCATTGGGCATTCTCCGTAAAAGTGTTACCGTTTTATAAAATCTACCAATTAAGTAAAGAAAAACAAAATTAAATAATCAATAAAATTTTGATAAATTATTTTAGAGGATGTTTGATAAAACTTAATACTTATTACTTAATGACTTAAATTGTCTTTAAGTTAAATTATATTTAAGTTGTTAATTTAAAATTTATTATTTAATTATTACTTTAAGTATTAAAGTAGTTTAATATATAAAATTAACTTAAAGTTTATTCTAAATTATCAAATTAACATATTTATTCTTATAAATTATAATTATAATAAAGGGGGTCGAGTAATAGTGGAAGTTGTGAAGCAACAAAGAAGATTGTAGAAGTAATTAGATAAAGAAAATCGTGAAAATAATTAGGACAAATGAGAGTAAAAAAGTAAAATGAAGATATTAACTTAAAAATAAGTTAATTATTTTTTCTTATTACTTAAAGTTGTTTTTTACTTTAAATTATGTCATTAAGTTATTTACCAAACATACTTAATTTACTTAATAACTTAAATTAAATTATTAGTTCATTTTAAGTTATTAAGTTGATTTACCAAACATTCGATTTAAATCTTTTTACATAATTTTTTTTTTGAAGATTATAGAGTTTGTTTAATATTATGATTTAAAAACAAATTTTTGTTTTTCAAAATGAAAAATTGTTTACAAATATTTTTAACATTATTTGATCATTTGATCAAATGGTTGGAAATATGTTTTTAAAAACAAAGTGAAACACAAAATAGTTTTTAGAGAATAAGAAATTGTTTTCATTGATTTTTAAAAACAAAAAATATATACAAAAAAATAAAAATTATAAAAAGTAAATAAAGTAGAACACAATATCTTTATATATATATTCTCTTTATCACCTAATACCGATATTGAAAATCTTAAAATATAATCTTTCTTTGAATTATATGTGGTTTTTTTTTAAATTTTTTTAAATTTCTCTAAATTAATTGTAGACCAAATCAAAGTATTTTAGAATACGCTATCTATAATTGGGTATTAAATGTGTTCTAGTAATAAAAACTTTGGCTCATTTACATGTTCAAAAATTAAATTTTATTTTTTTTATATTTAATTAAAAAATCGATTATGCTTTTGAGCCTTCAAAGCACCAACTAGCCTAAATGAGAGTCTAACTAGCTTGAGGTTCATGGATTTGATGACTATTTATGATATTTACATTTGTTTTTGGGGTATATTTAGTCATGTGGCTAGTTTTGTCTTGACATGTTAAATTCAATTGCTTTAGGTTTTTAGAACTGATTTAAATAGAACTGTTTTTTACTTTAAAAAAAAAAAAGGAATTATTTTGACTTATAAAATTATTTTGAAGAATAAAAAGATATGGAAAGGAATATGGAGGAAGAGAAAGGAAAGGCTATTTTCATACAAATTTTAATATCATATGTAACAACATTGCAGACAAAGGAAGGAAGACCTAGAATAGTAATTTTAATATTGATGTCCCTTTCTTCTTTAATGGATTGTGTCAAATGATAATACCTCCATGACAGGCTAAAAATTATCTGAGACCGTGAACTATGAAAACTTAGGATTTGAAATTAGGAAGAATAATGAGATTTAAATGTTATCAAATATTAGTTTGGATAAGGAGATTATATGGTAGATTGCTATTGGATACTAGTGATTTTTGGTATCTCTTAATTACTAGTTATCACAATTGTCTATATCATTTCCTATTTTAAGACAAATTTATAAATAGTCATGACTAAAAAGTCGAAACTTAAACCTTAATTGAGTTTCATTCATCATATATATGGTAATTAAGAAGCTAGATTAAAATAAAAATTAGGTTTTAAATGTAACTTTCACTATTCAGGTTGATCTCAATTGGCTAAACATTAACGTAATTGAGAAACCCTTGTTTGCTTCGATCTCTATTTTCGAAATTAATGTGACCTGAATAGATTGAATTAAAAATCTTTAATAGTTTTGTTAGTTAATTACATTTATTTTAGTTATATCAAATTCATAAAAGTTGATTCACTCAACATTTTCACTTTAAAATGAAAACAATTACCTTGACCTCGTATTGATATTTTCATAGGTTAGTAATGATTGATATTATGAGTACTACAAAAATCATACTAATTATTTTTTTTTTCTTTAGGATAATTACTACTTATGTAGACTTAGTAAAAATATTGGCAATTAACTTCAACATTCAAGAAATGGGGGATTTGAGATGTAACTACATGAATTGTAACCAAGAGCGAATATGCAAACTTGATACAAATTGGAAATGACTTCAAAGTATGCTTAGGATAGCCATAGAGAGGAAAGGGTAAGGAGTTGGAAATGGGAAATTTCTTTCTTTTTTTTTTTTTAGAAAAAAAATTCAAATACATTCTTTGAGATAAAAATTCAAACACTTTCACAATTAAATCCTAAAACTTCCACTAAAAAACATGAGCAAGCGAATAAAGAGCAATGGACACAACACAAATTTTATTTTGGTGAGTCAAAGGGTATGCCACTCTCATATCCTCAATGTGGCTATAGCCCACATCACAAACCCAGGGTTTCCATAGTCCTTAGAAAACCACTACAACCTCAAAACTAAATGAGCCCAAGGTCCAATCACAACAACTCCAACCCAAATTACAACATGAACAATTACAAATACCTTCTATCCACACATTGTCGTCCATTCCCTTGAGCTTAAATTTTAAGTAACAGGTAGTTTAACCTGATATATCAAATTGTGGTTCTTAATTAAAGTTATTAAATTCGAGCTTCCCCATTCATTTATTCTTATAGTCATTTGTTTGTAATTGGTTATCTGAGAGGCTTGGTGGCAGGCGAGAAGGGTGATCTCGCTGAATTATCTTTGTTACTGCACGACAGATTTGAAGTTTCTTAAGTGACATGCATATATGATCAATGGTTTTTGAACTATGTAAGAGAGTAATTAAGTGGTTGAAGTAATTAGAGGATGGCAAGAGGAGGGAGAAGAAAGAAGAAAATGGAAAATAAAGAAGCAAGAATGATTTAACAGTACAGATCCTGCTGAAGTCTAGGCTATTGGTGTTATCTATAACAGAAACTGCTTGGCTACAAAGAAAGATAAAGGAAATATGAAGTCCTTTGGTTTCTAGCACAAGAAGGATGTCTCTCCTAATTAAATCGAATGAATATGAGACATATCTGCATTATATTTAACACTTATATCAACAGGTCCTTTGCCATAATCATAGGTAAACCTACCTCAACTCCAATGGCACAGGTCAGTAGAAGCAGCAGGAACAGATGTCAATTCAACCCCAAGCTCCCAAGTATCAGATGGACCTGAAGTTCAGATTTCGACTTCACTACAGCAGATGACACCTTCTCTAGCTCTACTTTTCAGTAATTTATCTTATCCTTGTTCAGTTTCTATATGAAAATTTCCCATCTTTAATCTTAGAAGGCCTTTGTGGAAATTTCAACTAACATAGTTTCTGCATAGGGGGTATGCAACAGGCCACATAAGAAGATAGAAAAAATATCCGGTGTATGCATGTATATGAGTCTGAAATCAATGAACTGTGAAAGCTTTCATCTTCAAACCAAATTACAGCTAGAAGTAGAATTGGCTTTCAAATTATAATCTCTTTTGAAGTTCATGAATCTATATCATGCTTTTTGATTGAATAATTGATTGAGTTGGAATAATTTGGTTGAAAATATGTTCTGCATGATGTGTAACTGTTAAGCATATGTTACTGATTGAAACTTAGAAGAAAAATGAGACCTCTACCCTGCTGTATGCATACCCCTTTATAAAGCTGCCTTGAAGGGTGATTGGGAAACAGTTAAGGAGTTCTTGAAATATATCCATCAGCAGTGCATGTTGGTATAAAAAAGGGATAGAATACATGCAGCTCTGCACATTGCAGGCGCAGCGAAGTGTGTCCACTTTGTCGAGGAGATGGTGAAATTGATGGATCCAAAAGACTTGGAACTACAAAATAGAAATGCAAAATACTGCTTTTTGCTTTGCAGCTGCGGCTGGAACAGTGGGAATTGCAGAAGTTATGGTGAAAAAGATGAACGCCTACTAATGATCCGGGGTAGTAAAGGAATGACACCACTCCTCATGGCTGCTCTATTAAGACATAGTGAGATTGTGTGGTATCTCTGCAAGAAGACTATTGATGAAGATTCAACAGAGTAAATATTTTTGAACGCGCTAAATTTGTTGTATATATGTACTTCTTGTCTTTTCAAGTTGTCATAATCCTTGAACTCCTGCAATTGCAGAGTTGGCACGTTATCCATCTATCCATACATCTCTAGATTAGAAATTGGAATGATTCTTCTAAAATATGTTTTATGACTTTTTCCTTCCTAACAGATTTTGTGACAGATTCATACCAAATAGAATAATTTTTTTTATTTTTTTTATATACTGTGTCTAGTTGAAGAAGAGATCTGACATAGCAGTCTGCCTAAGATGTGTAATATCAATCTAATATCATTATTTTATCAGTGAAACATTTCTTTACCTTCTTTTTCCTTGAGATAGTTTACAAGGTATCAAAGTCTAATTCAGGTGCATGCCCATCCATTTATAATACATGGTGATTAAAAAAAAAAGGTCTATCAAATGCTAGCTCAAAATCTCCAGAATAGATTGACGTCCATAAAATGGCTTCTTTGTGAAACTATATGAATCAACCAATCGGTGTAGCAATTCTTTAGTAATCTGTAGTTTTTTGGCGAATCCATGCAGATGTAGCCCTGGACATATTGGAACACTACCACCCACACGCTGGACCTGGCTTAAGATGGGAATGATGAGACTGCATTGCATCTCCTGGCTTGAAAGCCTTCTGGATTCTCTGGTGGATCTAAGCTTGGAATGTGGAGGAAGTTAATTACTTCAAGTGAGTTACTTTCTACAGTCTTATCAGGTTTTGAATTGGATGGGGACTGATCAATAACAATAAAAATCGATAATCATCTTTGGTTGGAAAAAAGAGAAGAAACAGGTTGACTGTGGTTAGCTAGTTTCATAAACTGCTCTATAGCACTTTTTAGCATATAGTCTTTGTCTAGTTTTGGAACATTCAGTAGGGGAAGATCATCCTTGGTCTATGAGGCTGAGGAATATCAGCCGATGAGCTTATCCAAGGCTGTTATTCGAGTAATACCATGGCAGGCCTCAACTAAAAGCATGTTTAACTGTATCTTTGGAAAACAAAATTAAGCCTATATTTTGTTATTCCTTATTTATCTATGTCTGAAATGCTACTATCAATTCTCTCCTAATGGAAGTGTTGAGAAAAAAACCAGCCTTGAACTAGGGACTATTAGAGCAGAAACTAAACCAGAAAGAGATGACCAGTTTACAAAGACCTTCTCTTAGGAATAAAATCAAACAGCTGATACACAATCAACCAAGATCAAGAACACAAGAGAATTATCATGGTTCGATCAACTTAATCTACATCCACACTGATTTCTTGAAGCCTTTATTAAACTGTACCAACCAAAGTTTACACAAGAATAAAAAACAAAGAAATTACAGTTTTTCCCTAAGAACCCTCATCACCTCTGTTCTTTCTTTCTATATAGGAAAACCGAAACAAACCTGTAGTTATGGATTTCAAGCTCTTTTTTTTTCTTGCACTCTATTCTGTACAATTGAATGCCCTTTACCAATTTTTTCCGAGTCTGCACCTTAAAACATAGTAAAAAACTCTAACTAACTAACAACACTCCAAGATAGTCCTTATCCTACCCAGGTCAACAAGCTTTTTGTTTGTTAGTTGAGCTTAGTCAACAGCCTTGCCACTTGTGACTTGATAGTTGGCAAACTCTACAAAACTCCACCTTGACAACCTATTAAGTTGACAAGTGTCTGAACTACCTTCAAGTCTTAGTACTTTCCCTAATGGGAAGTCTTCAGCAGTCTCCCATGTTGATCAAATTCAAACAGTGTTTGAACTTAGTCACATTTAGAGACTTAGTCAATATGTCGGATGGATTGTCTTTAGTAGGAACTTTTCCAACTCAAATCTCTCCTGCAACAACGATATCTCTCACAAAGTGCAGTCTTACATCAATATGTTTGGACCTTTTGTGGAAGGATTGATTCTTGGCTAAATGGATTGCACTTTGGTTATCACAATATACAATAACTTTACCTCTATTCATGGCTAATTTTTCTATAATACCCTTCAGCCAAACTGCCTCCTTCACAACCTCTGTCATTGTCATGTATTCAGCTTCAGTGGTTGAAAGAGCTACCACTAATTGAAGGTTAGCCTTCCAGCTTATTGCTCCTCTAAACACTATGAATACATACCCAGTAAGAGACTTTCTGGTGTCAATGTTCCCAACATAATCAGCATCTACAAACCCTTGTAACTGAGTTCCCAACTGACTATTACCTCCATAAACCAGCCTCAAGCTTCTAGTACCAGCTAAGTATTAAAAAAACCACTTTAGTGCTTGCCAATGTGGCTTTCCAGGGCAGCTCATGTATCTACTTATCATGCTAACCGCATATGCAAGATCAGGCCGAGAACACACCATAGTGTACATCACACTGCCCATCATGCTAGCATAAGGTATCCTTTCCGTAAACCTTTTCTCTTCATGAGTCTCAGGTGCTTGTGTTATGGAAAGTCTAAAATGTTGTCCTAGAGGAGTACTCACTGGCTTTTCATTATTCATCTCAAATTTGCTTAGTACCTTTCAGATGTATGACTTTTGAGATAGCCTAAGTATCCTCTTGCTCTTGTCTCTTTCTATCTCCATTCCCAAAATTCTCTTCGCTAAACCAAGATCTTTCATTTCAAATTCAGCGTTAAGCATCTCTTTGACCTGCTCCAAGTGTCTTCTCTCCTTACATGCCATTAGCATGTCATCACATATAGTAAAAGATATACCATGTTGCCTTTAGTTAGCTTAAAATATACACATCCATCATGGTTGCTCCGATTGAAACCAATATATAGCATGTACTTATCAAATCTCTTATACCATTGCCTAGGTGATTGCTTTAGGCCATAAAGAGATTTCTTAAGTAAATATACCTGACCATCCTTGATTCCTTCTCCAAAGCCTTCGGGTAGTTACATATAAATCAACTCATCAAGTTCTCCGTGCAAGAATGTTGTCTTCACATCCAATTGATCCAACTCCAAGTCTTCATGAGCTATAAAAGCCAGCAACAATCGGATTGAACTGTGTTTGACTACAGGAGAAAATATCTCATTGTAGTCAACACCCTCCTTTTGTGAAAACCCCTTAGCCACCAACCTTGCCTTGTACCTTGGAGCCTTCTCTCCTAGTGTCCCTTGCTTTTTTTTGAAAACCCACTTGGAGCCTACTAGTTTTCGGTCCTTGGGTTTAGTGACCAATTCCCAAGTCTCATTTTTCCTCAAGGAATCCATCTCTTTTTGTATAACTTTTACCCACTGATCAGCCTCATTGCTATTGATGGCTTCTTGGTATGTTTTTGGCTCCATATCCACTATTTCTTCAGCTACACTCAATGCAAATGTTGTCATCTCAGCTTGGCCATACTTCTTGGGAGGTTTGACTTGTCTTTTCTGCCTGTCTCTTGCTAGACTATAGGATTCCAACCCTTGAGTTGGTTCATTTTATCTTTCTTGTACTATTTCTTTTTGAACTGTCTCTGATGAAGTCTCTGTAGATTTTTCAGGTTGCGAAGTCTCATGCTCCACCTCAAAACTATAATTGATCTAACCCTTCCACATCTTTGGCTGGAGTTTGTTTTGACATATCTTGCTCATTAAAAGTTACATCTTTGCTAATTATACACTTCTCTTTGCCTTGTGTTTTTATCCATAACTTGTAATCTTTAACTCCTTTCGGATACCCCAAGAAAATACATTTTACAACCCGTGGTTCTAACTCATCTGTTTTGGTGTGTACATAAGTTGTGCATCCAAAAACTTTGAGATGTTGATAATCTACAGCTTTCCCAGTCCACTTTTCTTGAGGGGTTTTGAATTGTAATGCTGATGATGGGCTCCTGCTGATCAAATGGACAACTGTTTCTACAGCCTCAACCCAGAAAACCTTTGACAATCCTAAACTTGACAGCATACATCTCACCCTCTCCAAAATGGTCTTATTCATGTGCTCAGCTAGTCCATTTTGTTGAGGTGTATATTTGACAGTTCTATGTGTAGCTATGCCTTCCTTTTGACAAAATGAATTAAAATCATTTGATAAGAACTCAAGCCCATTATCTGTTCTCAACTTCTTCACTTTTCTACCTACTTGAGTTTCAACCAGAATTTCCACTCTTTGAACTTTAGGAAGGTTTCACCTTTATTTTTAAGAAAAAAAAAATCCACACTTTCTTAGAGTAATCATCAATAAGAGTTAAGAATTACCTTGTTCCACCTGACGACGGTACCCGTGATGGTCCCCACAAGTCAGAGTGTATATAGTCCAGCTGGTTTTGTGTTTCATGTACTGCTTTGGCAAACTTCACCCTTGTAGCCTTGCCAAACACACAATGTTCACAAAAAGGCAAATCTATCAGCTTGTAGTTTCCCAGCACCCCTTGCTTTTGCAACTCTTGTAGTCTCTTGTGGCTGATGTGACCAAGCCTCTGATGCCATAGCTTGGTTATCCCCACATCCTCCTTTAGCACAATAGAAACCTTGCCTGTCATAGTTTGGCCTATAAGGGTATACAACCCATTTTTAATTGTCCCTTTCATGACAGTAAGTGAGCCTCTAGCCACTCTCAAAGAGTTAGGTTTTGACTTGAATGTATATCCTAACTTGTCTAGCATTCCAAGTGAGATAAGGTTCCTTTTTAACTCGGGTATATACCTGACATCTTCAAGAACTCTTTCAATGCCATCATAATGCTTGATCCTAACAATACTAGTACCAAGAATCTTGCAATGTTTATTATTGCCCAACAAGACATGACCTCCATTAGCTTCTTTAAAGTCTTCAAACCAAGCTTTGATAGGACACATGTGAAAAGAGCACCCTGAATCAAGTATCCACTCCTTGCCCGAGTCCATCTTTACCACATTCAGCACCTCAGCTCTATCATATCCATCCAAAATCACAGAAGCATCACCCTCATTCACGGTTTTCTTGATTGTGTTTTGTCTCTTATCTGAGTAATCCTTCTTGAAGTGTCCTTCCTTGTGATAGAAAAAACACTTGAACTTGTTGGTATTGGATTTTGATCTAGCCTTTAAATTCTTGCATTTCTTTTCTAGTTTGTCATATCTTCCCCTGATGTTTAAACCCTCACCCGACTCATTCTTGGATTCTTCTTGTTTCTGTAATTCTCTAGCATGCAAAATGGATTGCACCTCATCAAAGGCCATGTTGTCTCTCCCATACATTAAGGCCTCTTTCATGTTAGTATATGATGCATCTAAGAGGTCAGTAACAAAATTGCTTTATCTTCATTTGATATTGTGATATCAATATTTTCCAAATCCAAGATTATCTTATTGAAGTGATCAAGATGCTCTTCAATTGACATACCTGGGGTTATCTTGAATGTGTATAACTTGATTTTCTTATGTAATCGGTTTGCTAATGACTTGGTCATGTATAGGCTCTCGAGCTTGAGCCACAACTCAGCTGTAGACTTTGCTTTGGCCACCTCTCTTAGCATAGTATCACCTAAAGAAAGAATGATGGCACTTTGAGCTTTCTCCAATAGTTTTGTCTTCTCCTTTTCTTGCATGGTATTGAGCAAGTTTTTCTCTCCAAGTAAGGCATCTTGGAGCCCCTGTTGAACCAGCAATGCCCTCATCTTTAGTCTCCATAACCTGAAATCATTTCTATCCGTAAACTTTTCTACATCGAACTTTGCAGTCCCCATTATAACCCAAAGGCTCTAATACTGATTGTTGAGAAAAAACCAACCTTGAACTAGGGACTGTTAGAGTAGAAACTAAACCTGAAAGAGACGACTAGTTTACAAAGACCTTCTCTTAGGAATAAAATCAAACAGTTGGTACACAATCAACCAAGATCAAGAACACAAGAGAATTATCGTGGTTCGATCAACTTGATCTACATCCACACTGATTTCTTGAAGCCTTTATTAAACTGTACCAACTAGAGTTTACACAAGAATCAAAAACAAAGAAATTACAACTTTTCCCTAAGAACCCTCTCACCTCTGTTTCTTTCTTTCTATACAAGAAAATCGAAACAAACCTGTGGTTATAGATTTCAAGCTCTCTTCTTTTCTTGCACTCTATTATGTACAATTGAATGCCCTTAACCAGTTTTTTCCGAGTTTGTACCTTAAAACACAGTAAAAAAACTCTAACTAACTAACAACACTCCCAAGATAGTTGTTATCCTACCCAGGTCAGCAAGCTTTCTTTTTGTTTGTTGAGCTAAGTCAATAACCTTTCCACTTGTCACTTGATAGTTGGCAAACTCTATGATTCATGCCCAATTGGTGTCTCAGCTGATTCGTGTCCAGCTGGTGCTCCTTGGATGAGGGAGTGATCAACAAAATTTACACCTATAACACCATACACTAGGGTAGCAAATAAAAAGCTACTATAGTATAGTGGCTCTAGGATCGTTCGCTGGGAATGATTCACAAGCAATCAATGATACCAATTCCAAGTGAATTGGTCTTGTTTCATTTCAAGGTTAGTAAAAGAAGTAAAAACACAAACTTTGGTTGGTGATGGTTTAGACTTAAACTAATTAACTTAACAGAAGTTTGGAATAACTTAGGAAGAAAAACATTCCTTGAAGAATTAGGTACACTGGGGGTGGTTCCTCATGCAAAGGACATAGCTCCGGTCAGATGGTTCATATCCTCGCGTTAGAGATTTAACATATAGTCAATTCTCTAACCGGTGATGTACAGATTCATCCTTCAATTGGATTTCACTTTAATTCTCTCACTGATGCAACTTGCAATGGTTTAAACCTCTCACTAAGCCTTAACCATTCAAGGTGATCCTTAACCTTGGATTACCCGTCAAAAGCTCGCAAG
This sequence comes from Vitis amurensis, assembly GCA_037355405.1. Taxonomy (NCBI): domain Eukaryota; kingdom Viridiplantae; phylum Streptophyta; class Magnoliopsida; order Vitales; family Vitaceae; genus Vitis; species Vitis amurensis. Next base: position 38,896 of record JBAPGN010002753.1, read on the forward strand.
AGATAACTAATGGATGTCTCCTAGGAGTCCAAAAGCTTATCAAGTGTTGGCTATTCTAGAAAATCCTACCCTGAAGTCACCTACCAGAGGCTCGCAAGGGGTAAACTAGTGCATTTCCATGGTTGGAAATCACTTGCCTTATCAAGTGTTGGCCTAGATGACTCCCGGGTGTTTTAAGTTAACTAAAAACATTGAAATCACTAAAGGATTTCACTTCCTCTTCATTACTAGCTAAAACCACAAAGCTTTGCATTCTTGCACTTGGAACCTCCCCCGGCTACCTTAGCTCCAAGGAATTGGAGGTTTAGTTACTCATTCTCTGGGGAAAACTCCTCAGAGAATTCATAACTTAGTAATAAAATAAGAAAAACGAAGTGAGAAGGTAAGGTAGTAGAAGGAAATAAACTTTACTTGCTTCCCAAACTTTTTACAGAAGGAACTCCTCTCCTGGAACAGGCTCCCGAGAGGTATATATATGAACATAATATAAAACTAATTGTTACAAAGATATTTAATCTTTTTACTAACTTAAAAGCTAAGGAATTTTGGGATTTAGACAACAAAAATCTAATGAAAAATATCTCCCAATGTCGGTAGCAACTGTCGGAAGTCTTCAGGAAGCATTTCGCAGGAGGAAAATGGTTGTTGCGAAATTTCGCAGACACCCAAGAGGGCTACGAAATATTTTCGCAACACCAAGCTATCTTCACCAGGCTGCAAAGTTGGCTTCCATATTGAGGTTCCTAGCTTCCCTCTCGCGGCATAAATTGGGCATCGTCAGAAGAAGAAACATTCTACTGTACAAAAGTGTTGCGAAATCACTTCGCAACAAAAGGGTAATTTCGCAGCACTTTGGAGTGATCTGCTTGTAATAGCTGCAACTTCCTCATTTCAACTCCAAATCGCACACCGTTTGAAGCATTGGATTTTTGACTTCCTGAGCTTTGAAATGGTATATAGAATGCATCATTGGGACTTCAGGAAGTGCCCCAAAAGTGGCTGCTACGACTGTCATCAAGAATATGCTCCATAGCTGATCCTCTTTGCTTTTTCTCCTTGCAATCCGGATTTACTTTTGGCAAATAACTTCTAAGGTTTGCCCAAGATTCCTCATAGCTCTCCTCAATATTGACTTGCTTTGGTGATCAAAATACTAACAAAAACACCAAAACTTGCACAAAATGAGTAAAATTGCTTTCAAGGACCCTTAACATGCCAATTGAGTTAAAAGGCCTAAACTACTACTCAAAAGTGGTTAAAAGGATTGATTATAGGCTAATCAAATAGCACTTTTTTAGTAGTAATCACTCCCCCCAACCGACATATTGCTAGTCCCTTAGCAATGTAGGAGAGAAAAACAAAAAATTGAAAATAAAAAGCAAACTAATCTAAAATTTACAATATCATGCTAAAAGGAAATAATTCTCAAGTGGCATGATAATCTAATTCTCACATGAATATTAAAGAAATACAAACCCCAAATCTCAACAAAAGTCATAACACCTATGCTAAACACTGTCAATCAAGGGAGTGCATTATGCAAACTGAAGTTTTAAAATCACTTCCACATTCTAAGAATCAAACTTTAGTCTTCCACATTAACCTATGTGTTTTTGTTCCTTAGCTTCCGAGAATAATATGCTACTAATCTCACCCCCCAACCTATCTCTTTTCAATACTTTAGCAATCTGACCAAAATCAATAAGAAAATAACACACCTTTCTCTTTTTTTTTTTATTTTTTTTATTTTTTTTTTTTATATATATATATACTCTTGGCAGCTTAATGGGGTACTATTTCTGAATTGTCCATGTAATGGGGGTCCATCAATGACTCCCAACCACTTAAGGTTTAGGGCACCAAGTTTTAAGGATCTTTCAACCACTAACTCCTCGGATTTTTCCCCGGACTTTTAAGAATGAAATTCTAATACCCAAGCATCTACCATATGCTAACTCTACCTATTCACCCTTATAACGAGCATTGAGGTCGGTGACTCCCAACCAATTAAGGCTTAGGGCACCAGGCTTTAAAGATTTTCACCATATACCCCTCAGACCTTGCTCGGGTTTCAAGGCAAGCAAACAACTTTCTTTATTTTCAAAGGCTCATTGGCCTTTTGCAGGGTGTTTCAATTTTTATCAAATGAGGTCAAATATACTAAGTTCCAAAACTATCCTAAGTCAAGAGGGAAATAGCTTTTCATGTTATAATCGGAATCTAATGTGCACAGTGTGTGAATAGCTTAGAGTGGAAGAACTCAATTCAATTTCAATAGAAGTTTCAATAATTGAACCACTTTAGTAAGCATAATCCATACTCTAAGTCAAGTGAAAAACAACAGTTCAATTTCTCTTGGTTTAATTTGAAAATTTTTCCTCAAAATTCATGGAGAATAGAATAACACTAGTAAAAAGTAAAACTACAACTAACTAACCAATATAATTAAAATACCAAAAAGATTTAGCATACTTCCTTCCTCATACCCCCCAACCGAACTGAGCATTGTCCTCAATGTGATTTGAGTGACTGTAATTAAAGGGAGGAAGTGGTACCTCCTAGCTGATATCAAATTCGAATATTGATTGGGGGAAAACACATTTTCAAAAAGAATAGAATATGTGAGAAAAGGAAATAAGGAAAATTTAATGGCTAACTTTGAACAAGAAATATTCAGCTTGTATTACTTTCAGTTGATTCAAGTACAATGCAAACAAAAAACACTAGGAATCCCCAAGGCATAGTACCAACATTATTGGGAATTTTTTCAAACAAACAAACAAAAAAACAAAAAAACGATAGAAAATATTAGTATAGATATTGGTCTGATGAGATGCTGCTTGGGACTAGAACTATGGCAGATGGATCTGCTGCCTCTTCTGTAGGTGCATTCAGCTGGGGCTTCTGGAGGATGAGACCTCTTGCAGGCTGAGATTGTGGCTTGGTGTGAGTAGATGTGGAGGCTTTTTCCTTTAACAAGGGGCCTTTTGTTGGCCAAAAAATTTTTTTCGGGGGGGAAAATGGGAACCCTTTTGAAAAGCCGCTTTGGGCCCCTTTTTTTTTTTCCCCCAAAAGATGGCAGTCTTGTTGAGCCTGTGTGGCCAACATTCTTGCTCCTTGGCAGGTTCTCGATGATGCATCTCCTGAGCAAGATTGCTTCTGAGAAGCTGTAAGTTCTCCAATGCACGGCACAATTCTCTATATTCGGATATAGGAATGGCCATCCTTGGCTCTGCTGATGTGGATGGCTGAGATGCAGCTGGGGCAGGTGGTGGATTTCTTGGGATGGCAGGAATGGCAAGTGTTATATTCTCAGGCCTATGCCTTTGGGAAGCTCTCCTTGCAGCTGGCTGAGGCTGCCCAGGCTGATCAACTTTGTAGGCCGTCATATTATTCCATTTTTCAAGAGTAAATGGCTCACGGCACATTCTCTTCTTCTCTAGCTGAGGCTCAGCAGGGTATCCCATATGCTCTAGAATTTGGCATAGCAGCCTTGGAAATAGGAGAGAGATGCAATCAGCCCTTTGCAGCTTCTTCTTGTGAACCTTCTCTTCGAAGTAGAGAAGGGCTGCCAAGATCAAATGGTGAGGCCCAAAGAAGAATCCTTCAGACATCTTGTAGAGTGCTTCCAAGAGGACTCCCCTTCTTTGGGTCCAATGCTGCAATGGATATATATTATGCCTCAAAAAGGCATCAATCAAAAACATAACTGGAGGCAGCTCCCCCCTCAGCAAGTGTGATCGATTTACAGCTCCTCTGGAAAGGGCACTCACCATCTCTAGCTCAGTAGGATTTGCCCAAACTCTAAAATTATCGAATTGGGTTGGCTCAAAAGGAATTTGCAGGGCTTCAGCAATTTGACGTGCTCCCAAGATGCCATGTTTTCCATCAATAGTAAAATGAATCAAAGTTGGATTTCTTACCTCTTTAGTTGTCATTGATTGGTAGAAATCAGTGGCTATCCGTGGATAGAAAAAATCTCTTGGAGCTAGTAGATGCTCCATATGGTACCTTCTCAGCAGCTGGAAGGATTGGGCAAGCTCTGGCCTTACTCTGAATGCTGCTAAATCGAAGCTCAATTCAGAATGGAATGCCCGCGATCGACAATCCAAATTCCCTTCTATTGGGGGCTGGGCTAGCATTGGCCTTCTGATCACTTCTGCTGGAGCTACTTCGGCTTGAATTTGAGGCTCTGGAAGAGGCGCTTTTGACTTCTTCGATTTTTCTTTTGGTGCTGGAGATGGTACCGGCGACTGAACTGGAGAGGGTACTGGAGTTGCAACGGGAGAAGGAATCGGTGAAGACACCGGAGATTGAACCGGCGACTGTTCTGGTGATTGCGCAGGGGATTGCTCAGGGGATTGCTCAGGGGATTGCTCAGTCAAATCGATTGGTTCTGAGCTCTCCACCCTCGGCTTCTTATGCAATGGCCGACCCCCTGACCTGGTCAAATATCGTCTTGCCGGCGGCTTTGGTGGCGCGGGCTTCACCGGAGGTGGATTTGGCCGTGACGGCGAAGGCTCTGGAGCAGAACTTGGAAGTGGTTCCTTTCGCAGCCCCTTTTTGCGGTTCGAAGGAAATAAAGATTTAGCTCCTCGTGTTCGCGCCATTTTGGGCTATCGATCTTTGGCCGGCGCTGCTGATCTGAGAAGATGACCGGTGGCTGGACGGCGAGGCTCAATGAAGAAGACGAAGAGGCTGCGAAAATGGTGCTCTGATTTTTGAAACCCTTTTCGTAGCTCAAATGACCGGTATAAATAGGAAAAACGGAACCCCAAAGGTCAGTTTAAATTTCGCAACCAAAACGCCATTTGCCAGAGTAATTTGCCATTTTTCGCCAGCAACTTCGCAGTGAGTTTCCAGCTGCGAAATTTGATGTCACTGTGCTGCGAGTGCATTCGTGTGCCAAACCCCACTTCGCAATTGCGAACATTTCCTTCCATGCCGGAATGGACCTTTTGGTGCGAAATCAGCCTCTTCCTTTTCGCAATTCGTTTCGGCCAAGCTGCGTGAAATTGTGTTACTGTACGCGAGTGGCACTCGTGTGCCAAACCCCTGTTTCACAATTGCGATATTACCTTCGCCAGAGGCTTTCTACAGTGTTGCGAATGGTTTGGAAACAAAAATGCCCAATTTGCAGAGTTTCCTTCATCAGGCTTTTGCGAAATTTCGCAGAGCTCTGTTTTTCCCTTGTTTTTGCTCTGTTTTCGCTCCAATTTCGACCCGATTTTTTCTTTCTTCAATTTCCTTGGAATTTCTTCCACCTGGGATCAATTAAAACGATTAAAACACACCCAAAAACATGATTTAAGAACAAAACTAAGATCTAATACATGGAAAAACTTAAAAATTTACAAAATTTACAAACTGAACTGTGGTAAAACCACGTCCAGCAAACCCTTTTTTCACTTAGGCTTTTTGAGGCTCAAGGAGGTTGAGTGCCTCCTTTTCTGGTTTGAATGGCTCCATGAATGGCTTGAGCCGATATTCCATTTAACTCGAAGGGCTTATTTCCATTGCCATTAGAATTCAATAAGTCCACCACTCCATTGGAATATACTCGGTGAATAACAAATGGACCAATCCACCTTGACTTGAGCTTCCCAGGAAAGATGTGGAGTCTTGAGTCATATATCAGAACTTTTTGCCCTTCCTGGAATTCCTTGTTAGAGATGAGTTGGTCATGCCATTTCTTCATCCTCTGCTTTGCAACTTTGGAATTGATATAAGCATTATTTCTCAATTCCTCCATCTCATTAAGGTCTAGAAATCTCTTTTCTCCTGCCTTGATCAAATCCATGTTCAGCTTCTTTATTGCCCACCAAGCTTTGTATTCAACTTCCACAGGGAGATGGCATGCTTTACCATAGACAAGACAGATAGGGAAGACATCCAGATAGTCTTATAAGCTGTCCATTATGCCCACAATGAATCATGAAGCCTAATAGACTAATCTTTTCTGTTAGAATTCACCACTTTCATCAAAATGTTCTTTATTTCCCTGTTAGCCTAGCTCCCACTTGCCCGAAGTTGAGGATGATAAGGTGTAGCCACCTATGCTTCACTCCATACTGGATAACAGAAGCTCAAAAAGTTTGTTGCAAAAATGAGCCCTTCCATCACTGATTATAGCTTTTGGCACCCCCAAATCTTGAGAAAATGTTCCTCTTTAAGGAACTGAGAAACCACCCTGTGTCATTTTGTTTACAGGGATTGCGTCAACCCATTTATAAACTTAATCTACCCCCACCAAAATGTAATTACCAAAAGAACATTAGAAGGTCCCATGAAGCAATGCCCCATACAATCAAATAACTCAACTATTCAGAATGGGGTCTAGGACATTTGATTTCTTTTTTGTTTAGCTTTTCAAGCCTTTGGCCATCTATCACAAATTTCTACATGATTGGCATCTTTGAAAAGAGATGGCCAAGTAAAACCTGATTGCAATACCTTTATAGCTGTTTTCTGAGAAGCAAAATGACCTCCATATGCATTCTCATGACAATGAGATAGAATCCCTTGCTGCTCATCTTCAGGAACACCATTCTAATGATCTGACGGGTGGATGGTTCTGCAACAATACTTGAAGAGAAAGGGCTCTTCCCAATAATAAGCATGAATTTGGCCAAGAAGTGCTTCCTGTCCTGTGCATTCCACTCACTTGGACTTCACCAATTACTAAATTAATTAGCAAATAAAGCATACCAGGAGTTTTCCACTAAGAACATGAGTGAATTCCTCAGGAAAATCATTCATTAATAGCAGGGGTATGAGAATTATGTGCTATAACTAACCTTGACCAAACTGGTCAGCTACCAATTCTCCACTCCTTTCTTATCTTTGATTTGAAGATCAATTCTTGTAACAAAGAAACAACTCTAATCAAACCTTGCTTTGCATCTTGCTTTGTCATAATCAATTCGCTGATTAGGTCAGTAAACACAATGATGAAGACCCCCACTAAATAAGCCTCGAAAGTTTATCCCAAAGCGAACACCAAGCAGCTTAGCAATTCTTCTCTGTAGTTGTGTATCCTTTGAGCTTCATTTAGTGTTTTGACTTGCCATAGTAAATCACATAGGCTTCCCATCTTCTCTGCTGGCGACCTTACACTCCATATAGCAAAATCACTGCATCCACACATCAGTTCAAAAGTAAATTGCCAGTTAGGAAAGCTTTACTATTGGCAGTTTTGTTAAGAATTCTTCGTTGATCAAAGCTATGCTGACACCAGCTTTCATTCATATAAACTTAGTATCCTTAGTAACAGCTCACATAGTAGATGAAAGACCTTGAAAACTTTATAATTATAGAAACCTGCATTGGCAAGGAACTGCCTTACCCTTTTCAGTGAATAGAGAGAATAATAAAATTGGACAAATGAGCCCTTCACCTTTGCTTTATCAACTTCAATGCCTTTCAAGATGATATGGCAAGGACAATTCCTACGTACATTAGAACAATAATAATAATATACAAAGATGGAGCACCAGGTCCTTTTCAAATGCATCTAAGAAAGACTATTCCAAATTAACCAAGCATTCCTCAATTACCTCCATTACGGTGATGTCATCCTGAAAACCTCCATAATTCTTTCCACCATATCACTGTAAGATATCAAACATTACATCTTTGGAATGTAGCAGGTGCATAATGATACACAAAGGCAATTCTTCTATAAAGCAAAGTGTCAAATGGACATGTAAAGTGGCCTTTCCTGAATCTGCCAAATCAATTTCAATCTGAAAATACCCTGAAATTCATCCCAAGAAAACCAATATTATGGATGTCCAGAGACTCTCTCCAGCACTTGATTCAATAAATGGCAAATGCGAAAAATGGTCTTCCTGGTTACAGCATTCAGCTTCTATAATCAATAACACCCTCCAACCTGAAGTGAGGCGTTTATAGATATAATATATCAATATCAACTATTATATACATATAATACCATGTGGATTTCCTGACTTCTTTGTACCCACTTGAGTAGCGACTCACCCCAAGGCTATCAGATATAGGGTAATGATTTCCTGCTTAAGTAGCTTCAGCACCTCCACCTCGCACCACCTCTGAAGAACTGAGGATTCAACCTTCTTTGAAATTGACTATTGGCTTTGGCTTACTCTCCATATATGTGATGAGTTACAAACCAAAGACTAATGACCTTTCAAGTCAGATATTTTGCCATCCTATGCCTTCCTTACAACCTTTGAGAACTTCCATTAAGCAATTCTCTGATGAGCTAGTCAGAAGATGGAAGATATCAACAACATGACATTGATTATTCTCCTCCAGATAGGTATATTTCAGCTTCACAGTAGGAGGCTCAGATTTGAGTTTTGGAATTGCTTTTTCAACAGCTGCCTGCCTCTTCTTTATTGAACAAAGGTAGAATCCCTTCTATTTTTCTCCAACTTCTGTTAGAGTGGCAAAGTCCCATAGAGATTCAGAAAAACCCCTCCTCAAATCACAAGACTTTCATTCAACTTGTCTGCATATTTGATTATAGATGCTCAACTCCCACCAAAAGTATCAATAATACATTACCTCCTCTGACCTTCTTCTTCTTCCGGATGGATTTGCTTTTTAGACAATAGAAAATATTTGAGATCCAGTGTTTTCTTCGTTAACCCATCCTGCCAGTTGATGATGCATGGAGATTAGAACAGAGACCATCGTTAGAGACATTATAGCTTCCTTCGATAAGATATGTATTCAAGAACAACAAAATCTACTGGATAGTAGGAAATTATCCACTTGAACCAAATACAATCCTTCAATTACCCCTCTTGGGAAGTTTTTCACTGATCTATCTGCAAAGATAAAGTGATTGCTGAATGGCTTCAAACTTCTCCCAAGCCCAATTGCTGTAGACAGTATATGGAAGTAGGATTTCCACACTGGCTCCCAAACTACAAGGCTTTTCTCCACTTACCTTTCCTCAATCATGGAACTGAAATGGTAGGGCTTCCAGCGTCTTTATACTTCAAGAGAGACTTACACTGTAAGTTGCACTTACTTGCCTCAGTCAAAGGCCTTTCTGTTTACAGAATCAACCCATAACATAAAATAAGATAATACACAATAAGAGAATATAATAACAGTTGGAAACTTGTTTTGATCATATCCAGCAGGTATAAATACTTCACTTCCTTCAAGACTTCAAGGATTTCAGCTGCATTTCTGATCCCCTTTTTCCCCTGTAATGCTTGGGGAAAAGGTGGAGAAGTTGATTTCTTCAGCATCTCTTCCTTCAAAAGCTCTTTCTCTGGCATTGCTTTCATTGTTGAATCAGAGTCCTTTCTTTCTCACTGATCTCCAACTTCTCTTTATACTATCCATTATCCATTCCCCTTATATACCTATATCCTCTTCAATCGTCTCATAAATATCTACGTTCTTACTATAATAGAAGTGATCCAAGCTTTGACATCTTTTCACCTGTATGATTTCTCCCTCTTGGTTTTCTACTTCATGGACACCCTTTGGGATGTGTTGGTGAGGTGGAAGGAAATTTTCCCTTTTCTTCAGTGTAATTCAAATTGTAAGCCTGGAGATTGAATACTGGATGTTATCAAATTTTTGATTCATATCATTTTGCATTCCATCTATCTTTTGATCAAGTCGAAGATTGGTGGCTTCTTGCTTTCCAATAAAATCTCCCACTACCTTTGCTAAGATTGGCTTTACTATTTGTTCAACTTGAGATTGTGAGATGTGGATCCGGCTGTTGATAACTAGAGTTGCTCTGGCCTTCCATGAGAATTTGGATGATTCTACCACATTAATAATTAATATATTCCAAAGGAACATTGTTATTGGGCCTGAATTGTTCCAACAACATTTGCTATAGTCATCATAACAACAATATATACAGATTAGAAGAGAAGCAGAGCATTCCTCCACCAAATGTTCATATGGACTGACAATTGGGACACAACTTCCCCCAATTGCACTGTGCATTCAGCAACAGCTTAGCACTCATGAATTCTTTTAAGCTCCAGCTCTCCAATCTTTTTCCATGGCTGCCAACTTTGCTTTCATTGTCATCATCTCTTTCCAAAGCTACATACCCAGCCTAGCATTGTCTAACATTCAACTGGGACTTCATTTCCACTTTCTCCTTTAGTCGTTTCATCCCAACCTCTAGAAGAAAACATCAGCTGACATAACTCAAAAAATCCATAGCTTCCTCTGGGATTTTGCTCATAAATCTCCTCCACACATGTCTCGAGGAGTTGCTTCAAATGAGGAGAGACATACCATCATAAAGTAACTCTACCAGTAGCCCAAGTATCAAGCCGCATGTGAGCAAGCATTTATAGCTTCCAGTTCTTCCAAACACTCATAGAATTTTCTCGTTCTCTTTAGCTGAGAATTGAAATCTGCCTTTTTTCAAAGCCATTTTTCTATGAGTAGGAAAAAACTTCTGAGGAATTCAGTTTGTAAGTCAGTCCAAGAGCGGATATTCCTTGGCTTAAAGGAAATTAACCAATTTTGGCCTTATCTTTAAAGTAAAAGGAAATAACTGTAAGCCTCATCAAAATCATTGAAGCTTTCC
>JBAPGN010002754.1:0-49632 GCA_037355405.1 Vitis amurensis
CTGTGTTTCTCAGAGAGAGCTTGCATTTTGACTACACTGAGCCTCACCCAAAGGCTGTGTTCTCTTTTGGTGGCAGCAAGGGCAAAATGGGGGTTCCATTAGGGCACACCTTTTATGTTTCTTTGAGACTTTTGATGCCTGAATCTGATTTCAATAGAGACGTTGGGGTGTTTCAGGTGAGCCCATTTGTCATTACTTTTTTTGTGAATTTCAATTCTCATTTGTTGGGTTTTTTCTGAAACTTTGTGAGAATGTTGGATAAATTTCTTGAAATATAGTATAATCTGATATCAGTAGAGACATTGGGTGGGTGCTTTAGCTGACCTCACGACTCTTTTGTGAATTTCAAGCCTCATTAGTGGGTTTTCCTTTTAATGTTTGTACCTGTCGATTTCAATAATTTGGGTGAAAATTTTGAAACTTGTGAAAACGTTGGCAGAATTCCATGAAATTTCTAATATAATCTTATTTCAGCAGAGACATTGTGAATTTCAATTCTCATTTGTTGGGTTTTTTTGTGGGGTGTTTTCTTCTACTATTTATAGATTTTGATTTCAATATTATCTTTATGAAAATGCTGTCTAAATTTCATGAAATTTAGTATAATCCGATTTAAGTAGAGACATTGGGATGTTTTAGGTGAGTCCATTACCCTTAAATTCATTCCTATTTTGTGAATTCTGTCTCATTCACAGGGTTTTTCTTCCAATATTATTAGATGCCAATAGTGATGTCTGTGAAGAATATTAAACTTTGTGAGAATATTGGCTAAATTTCATGAAATTTCGTGTAATCTGACTTCAGTGGAGACATTGAGGTGTTTTGGGTGAGCCCATCTCCCCTAAATTCACGATTCTGTTTCTTTTTGTGAATTTGAATTCTCATGCATTGGGTTTTTCTTTGAATGTTTATACATGTCAGTTGTCATAATTTGGGTTGAAAATATGAAACTTCCCGAAATGTTGGTTATGTCTAGAAATGTTTTGGATGAAAAATATGAAACTTTGTCAAGATTTTGGCTAGACGTTCTTGAAATTTTAGTTTCAAGTGAACTAATTTCTCTGACATTCAAGATTTTTTTTTTGTCCTTGTTTTGAATATTGACACTCAAGAATTGATTTTTTCTTCCAATGTTTATTGATTTCAATAGTAATTTTAGTGAAAATATGGAATCTAGTGAAAATTTTGGCTAAATTTCATGAGATTTTTTAGAAATTTAGCTTAATCTGATAACAAGAGTCAGATTGGGTGTTTATGGCTTGCTGTTATTTTTTCAATTCATGGGCCTTTTTTGTTGATTCCAACTTTTAGTTAATAGTTTTTTTTTTTGTGTCTCCAAACTTGATTTTATGGTTGATAAGCAGAAAGAACCATAGACAATCAAAAAAGGAAAAATAGTTCATGACATTGTAGACCAACCCAAAAGAAACCATGGGTTTCTACTAGATGAGAAATGAGGGGATCATAGAATACTGGACAAGCCATGTAGCCACAATGTCCTCGTTGTGCCCCATGGGATTGTGAGGCCAAACAGACAAACACCCCCTACGAGACCAAACAAACTCCCACATTGGGATCGAGGATTGACTCTGATACCATTTGTAATGACTCGCACGCAACCGTGTAGATATTATCCGCTCTAGACCCAAAGGGGCCTTCATGGCTTTAAAACACGTCTACAAGGTTAAAAAAAGTCTATACTTATATAGCGTCAGAAACTTTCCCCCTATCCGATGTGGGATGTCACAAACACCCCTCCATGTAGACACAATCCTTGTTGTGTCCCATGGGATTGCGGGACCAAACCGACAAACACCTGCTACAGGGCCAAATAAACTCCCACACCGGGGTTGGGGATCGGCTCTAATACTATTTGTAAATGACCCGCTCCCAACCGTGTAGATATTGTTCGCTCTGGGCCCAAATGAGCCCTCACGATTTTAAAAAATGTCTACATGGTTAAAAGGAGCCTCTATATATATAGTATTGGGAGCTTTCTCTCTTATTCGATGTGGGACATCACAAACACCCCCCCCAAAAAGATGTTGTGTCCCATGAAATTGCTAGGCCAAATAGATAAATACTACCTATGGGGCCAAACAAACCCCCACATTGGGTTTGGGGATCGGTTCTAATACCATTTGTAACGATCCGCTCCCAATCGTGTAGATATTGTCTGCTTTGGACCCAAAGAGATCCTCACAGCTTTAAAACGCGTCTACAAGGTTAAGAGGAGTCCATACTTATATAGCGCTAGAAACTTTCCTCCTTATCCGATGTGGGATGTTACAAACACCCCCGTCCTCGTTATGTCCCATGGGATTGCGGGGCCAAACAGACAAACACCCCTTATGGGGTCAAACAAAACCCCACACCAGGGTCGGGGATCAGTTCTTATACCATTTGTAACGACTCGCACCCAACAGTGTAGATATTGTCCGCTTTAGGCCCAAAGGGACACTCACGGCTTGTTCCACTCTGTGTCCAATGATGATTATAATTGGACACATCTTTCTTTTACAAGCCAAAACAAATAGGTTAATCTGGTACAGTTGCAAATCAGTGTGAGGCTTATAAACGCTATTGTGCTGTAGGAAATGAAATTAGCTAGAGAAGAAATATCTAGCATTTATTCTGTTAGAATTTTAGAAACTATATTCCAAACCTTTCACATTGATTTGTGGAACAATCATATGAACTATGTTCTATATGGGTGTCTTGTCTTCTTCTATCCTCTTGTTTTACTTGTGCAACTGGGCTATGGAAGCCCACCACCATGTTTCTGCTACATGTTTATCAGTGGCTAAGTACCTATAAACTGTAGTTTTATGTTTTAATATACAAGGTGTTTCACATATATGTAACTTGTATACAAAAATTCAACTTTGAGCAAAGAGGTGGATAAGATTCTTTAGTAGTAGAAGAGAAAATTGTTAGGGTTTCCCACTGCTTCTTCTTTCTCATTAATGATGGTTTCAGTGTTTAAATCCTTAGTCTTGTTATTCCGTACGGTTGCTCAAACTATTCTTGAATTTGTCACAACATTCAAGTTATATCAACAAAGAAATCACAGTTTGCAAAGAGAGCTATGGTGCTATCTGATGTTTTGAATTTGGGTGAGGTATGGCCGGAAAATTTGGCTTATTTCCTGGAAAAAGCTGTTAGCTAAGCATACATTCCCTACCAGCTTAGGTTTTTGGACTAATTGGTAGTTCAACATGTTACCTAGCTCCTTCCAAAACTTTTATTTTAAAAAATTATTATAATTTTTTTCCCTTTTATAATGGTGATTAATTAAATTTTTTGAAAAAACATGGTAGTCTTTTGATATTTGTATGATCATCTAATAAACGAACATTCTATACCAAGTGTTGCCTTACATGCCTTCAGCTGTTGTGGATGTAGTTTCACCAGGATTTCTTTTTATTTCAAACTATTTTAGTGAGATTCTTAATTTTCTTCGTCTGTGATTTTCTGATTTAATTGTAAACTATTTCCTATTTTGTGATTTCAGTTCTGTTGATAGTTCCTGCACAATTCTGTTATTATTATTATTACTATTACTATTATTATTATTATTATTATTTATATCTTTTTTTCAGGGAGTGGATTGTTGTAGTGGGATGGGGTGGGGTTGGTTACCAACAGAGCTGATATTTATCTGAAAGCATTATTACATGTGTCTGTTAATTGAGAAAATTTAGCTAAATATGAACTTTGCTAATTATGTATAGCATTTTTCATGAGTTGTAATATCAGTTGACTGCAGAAGTCATGTCGATCAATGGAGATGTGATAGCAAAATCGAGCCATCCATGCATGTTGCGCTTTAGAAGCCTCCCAGTTCAACTCACGCGAACTTTTCTCATGGGGGTTCCACTATTGCTAGGAATTTCAAGTGAAACACAGGAGCTAACCATTGAAATATTAAAGCACAAGGAAGGGTATTCAAGAACCAAAGCCATCAGAGTAACTTTGATTCCAAGGGCTGGAACTTTATCTCTCCCTCAGATATATGAAGCTGAACTCCTCATGAACTCCCAACTCCCTTGGAAGAAAAAACTGGTGCACAGTTGGAAATGGACATTCTATGTGTGGATGTCCTTGTATGTTTACATTATGCTTCTTGTAGTTCTCATGTGTTGCTTTAGGCCTGTCTTATTCCCTGTAACAACTGCAAGTCAAAGAGATCATAATGAAAGAGTATCCAAAGAACCAGACTCAAGAGCTAGAGATGCTAGAGAGGCTTCAGAATCATTGAAAAGATGGCAACGGAGTAGGAACAAGAGAAAGGCAGATGTTTTGCAGAAGCTCCAACCAGAAATTGTTGGCTCATCTGCTTCAAGCATTACTATAACCAGGGACGACACAAGTGCGTTTGTTGAAGAGGACGTTGGGGATTCAGAATCAGTGTGTTAGGAGGTTGAGTTGGTAAGTTCAGTTTAGAATATGTATCTTGCCAATATGTGTAATCTTGGTTTTAATAAAAAGTCTATATTCAAAATTCTTGGCTGTTTTTGCACACTCTGTTTGTTGGCATGCACACTCAGAGCACTCAGAGCAGTCAGTAAGTATAGTTTTCATGTAAAATTGATCCAACTTGATCATTCGAATCAGATATGCCCCCTTAGTTTCATTGTTGTTAGCTCACATTTAGTTCAACCTTTGCGATTAGGGATATTAGTTAGGCTGTAAATGAGTATGGCACACGACTCATGAAAGTATTGTATATTCTGTTGTTGGGGCCCCAAAAGCAGACAACTGTATAGTTAGAATTATTAAAATTTTAAGCCTGCTAGTACTGGGTTGTAATGATATTAAGATTGTTATAATAGGAACATTGTCAATTACAGACTTGTTTGGCATTTTAAATTCCTTTGAGCATGCATATTGAAAAACTTTGTGCATTTATTTTCTCATTTTGACTTTGATGGTAATGTCATTCTTATTGAGAAAATTTTTTTGGGTTTGGGATCCCAGGTAGATTCTAGGACTTATTTGAGTTTTAGATTTTGGTTTCTTCTAATCTTTCTGCTTCTCTGTTTTGCCTATTGCTGCTTGGTAGTGGTTCAAATTTAGATTTAATTCATGTTGTGTTTTCATAAGAGGAGTTATCTTAACAATTTAGTCTTAGAAAGTTGTTCTGGAAGAGCAAGACAAAATGAATAAAACCAACCTTGAGTCTTGAACTTGAGATTTCTAGGGAACTAGAGCTCATACAATATTGAACTATCAGTTACTTAAAAAGTTCAAGCATCATATAATGGAAGTCATACTATGTTAATTCTATGTTCTTGATCCTTGAACCTACCTAAGGGGAGGGTGAATAGGTAGTCCAATTATTAAGGCCTAAATTTTTATTTTTTATTATTCTTTTTTAATCTTTCAGTTATTCAGGATCAACTATTATTGTTCAGGAGATTATGGAATAATAATGGAATCAATCACCAAAATGAGACATCCACTTATAGATCTTCCATAGGCATAAAACCATGGGTCTCAATTAACCGCAGAGTAAAACGCTATTTATGAAAGACTAGTATACAGACTTCACACGTCTGAGAACATTGTGTTGTTAGCTTGGGTTTTCACTTTCCTACCAATGTGCTTGGTTTTCTAGCATATCTAATGAACTAGTTATTGTGAAAAACTGTTAACCATGTAGAATAGTATAGCTAAATTTGCCTCAGATTCATGTTTTTACTTGGGAGCTCGGTACAAGATTTCTTATCTAGAATAAACTCTATGAGCAAGTTTGAAATAAAAGGAATTCTTTGCGCTTTTCTAATCCATTTCTAGTCTCTTTTCAAGGATCAAAGGTGACAATATACGGTGGTTTTTTGTGCTTTTGAAGATAGGAAGAGATGGAACATTATCAGTGTGACATACATTATCTGTTCATCCCTTAACATTTAGCTTAAGCTTTTTATGCAACTGGCAGTTTAATATTGTATTAAAGATCTTTTCATGAGGGTTAAAGGTTGAGTCTCTTTCTCTGTTTATTACGGCATTTTTCTAGTGTCCATTGTGTTGGTGACTGACCTATGTGAATTTGTGGAACATGATTCATGGTATTGAGTACAAACTATTTGAAATTAGTAAGAATTTGGAGGAAAGAAAGTCCATTGATCACCTTTGCATGGAGGATAAGTTTCCTTTGTGATTCTAGTGACATATATTCATCTATGAAGTTACATCATTCATGGGTCAAAATTGGAAATATTGAACTTATAGGACCCACACTTCTGTTAGCTTTTTGTTCTTCCTTCTCTCACAATGCATCTAATTGACAAGCGAGATCATTTGTTGGATGTTGAAGCCAAATTCTTCCTCCACCTGACTTAAGGATTTGAATGAAGGATGGTTTAAACAAGATATGGGAACGACAAATCTATCTTCTTCTCAACTTCTCCAACTAAACTGAAAAAATGGCCTTTTGGGAGATTTGCCCTGGTTGCTGAAGTATAGTTAATTGATTTAGGAAGAAAAGACTTTAGTTTGAGCAACTGATTGACTTGAAACATAAAAGGAAAACAAATACCCATGGTCAATGCTGAAAAATGATCTCAAGTAGACCTAATAAGCTTAATCTAGCACAAGATATCCAAGAGGTTGCATGGTAAGGCTACACTGGAGTTGTTATCTCCTTCAGTAGGTTTGATAAAGATAAACCTTGATGGATGTTGTTTGGGTTATCCGGGATAATCAAGTATAGAAGGTGCGATTAAAGATCATTTGGGTACAATATTCAGAGCTTACTCTAAACTTGCTAGAGTGGGTTCAACTATTGGGGTAAAGATACTAGCTTTATTGGAGGGCTTGTTGCAAGCTTAAACTTTGTGTCTTTCCATCCTAAATGTAAAAGGAGATTCTGTGGTTCTCTTTGGTGTCCAATAGGGAAAGAGGCTCATGGAAACTCAATAATTGACTCTGGAAAATTCTAGATGTTGATAGTTAAGTGGGATGCTTCTTCTATTGGGTTCCTCACTCAGCTATCAAGCTGCAGACCAATTAACCAAGCAAGGAGCAAAGCACTTGGTTCCTTTTGTTAGAAACTTTTTTTCCGCCCATAAGTAATAGAGCTTTTATAGCGTGGGTACATTGCTTTGTTTGCTCATAGTCTATGTAGATAGTTGTAGGTTTTGTGAAACAATGTACATTTCTACTTGTTGATCAACAATTGTAGATATTTGAAGGATTGTTTGTATTTCTCATTTGATGAAATGAATATATTGCATTTCTGATTGAAAAAAAAAGGTGGAACTAAATACAAGGCTTCTTAAGGGGCAGCTATGGCAGAGTGAAATCCTTGTAGCCCACCTCAGATGGTCTCATGACTATCAATTCTAGATACATTTAGACTAAGATATGACTTCATAGTCTTATGTACTCCTATCCATAAATTCTCATTTCTTAACTTGGTGCTTTGTAGTTAGCTACTATTCTGAGTGATCAATCTGGGTGAGTTTCAATGTTTCATAATTATCATAGTGGAGAAAAGAAACTATATTGATCTTTCTATGGAAGTAAGATTCTTATAACTCTGCCCGTTTATGTACAACAATGGTATAATCTACATGGGTCAAAATCGGAGGTAATGAAGTCAAGTGGTGAACAATTTTCTGACTCTTTGCTCTTCCTTCTTATGATGCATTTAGTCGAGAAATGAGATCAATGAAAGAATTTTTTTTTTGATAAGTAAAGGCAATTGTATTAAGAAAGCCTAGAGTACACCTGGAAGTATACACGATGTATACAAGGCAATAAGGCCAAAAAGAAAAGGAATAACCAAAAAACCCCTTACTTACATCCCAACCAATCAATGAAATAAAAAATGGACCATGATGTACAATCTACACGCACCCTAACCCAATCCGAAAACATGTACAAAAAAGACTGTAAAATAGCTTGATCCTCTAATTCAGTATCTTCAAAGATTCTTCTATTTTTCTCCTTCCATAAAGTCCAAAATAAACATAAAGGGGTTGCATTCCACGCCTTTTTCTTTTCTTTCCAACAAAGGAGTCGTTCCAACCAAGAATGGTTTCCTTGATAGAATTAGGCATAACCCATTGAATACCAAAAAGAGCAAAAATAAGGTGCCAAATCATAGCTGCCTTGGGACAATGAATAAGCACATGATTTGTTGATTCTTCATCCGCTTTACACAAATAGCACCTGCTTGGTAAGATCCAACTCTCCTTTTTAGTTGATCCATAGTTAGAATTCTTCCCCAAATAGCCTCCTAAGCAAAAAAACTGACTCTCTTTGGAACCCAAGGATTCCAAACTAAGCTTGAAGGCAACTCTCTACCAATGCAAGGAATTAGGGATGAGTAGAAAGACTTAACTGTAAAGAAACCTTTCTTTGAAACCCTCCAAGACATGACATCCTCATCATCCCTTCTAAGCGCTTGACCATGTAACCTTCTGAAAAAAGCTTCCACCTCTTCCATTTCCCAATCATTGTTAAGTCTTGTGAATACAGGGTTCCAGTGATCTAAATCCCCGGATTGATCCCACAATTGAGCTACCTAAGCATCTTTGGAGGAGGCAAGAGAGTACAAGCTTGGAAAAGCCTCATCCAAGGAATCCTCTCCACACCACCTATCATTCCAAAACCACACTCTTCCACCATCCCCCGCCTTAATGGCCATCCTTTTGCTAAACTCCATCCACCTGTTCCTAATCGCCTTCCAAAGTCCCACTCCATAACCCTCCCTTGAAGCACTAGAACACCACCCTCCCTCTTCCTCTCCATATTTCCCTACAATCACTTGTTTCCATAAAGAATCTTGCTCTAAAGCAAATCTCCAACATCATTTTCCAAGAAGAGCCTTATTCAGCCTAGAAAGATTTCTAATACCTAAGCCCCCATCCTTTTTATACAGATAATAGACCAATTCACCAAATGTGGCCTACTTTGGGAAGCTCCTCCCCCCCAAAGGAAGTCTCTTTGAATCTTCCCTAACCTTAGGCTTACCTTGCAAGGAATGATAAAAAATGACATAAAGTAAATTGGGAGGCTAGAGAGAGTGTTCTTTACCAAAGTCAACCTTCCTCCTTTGGACAAATACTGTTTCTTCCACAAAGCGAGCTGTTTTTGAAATTTCTCTTCCACTACATCCCAAACCGAGATGATTTGAAAGCAGCTCCCAAAGGTAGACCCAAATAACAAAAGGGAAGAGAGCCCATTTTGCAACCCAACACCCTAGCCAAGTCCTCAAAATTAGGAACCACCCCCACTGGAATCAGCTCACTTTTGTGAAGATTGATTTTTAACCCGGAAATCGCTTCAAACCACATAAAAGCCCAACTTAAGACCTCCACATGCTCTTTGCTTGCATCACAAAAAACTAGGATATCATAAGCAAATAAAAGATGAGAAACAGCCACGCCCTCTCCTCCTTTCCCACTATCCATGAAACCCTTAAGAAAGCCTCCTTGTAACTATATGTGAGACTACGAAAATGTCTACTCTTATTGAATGATCAATGCAACATTTATACACAAGTTTGTAATAGAAAACAATAGAAAAGCAACAAAAATAGCTGGAACTAACAACTATTTCCTATAAAATAGCAACAGTAGCATAACAACTCCATGAAACTCTATTAGCTTCATTGACTAAATTGTTTTATGGTTGCAGCCTCAATTTCATCATCTCTTCACACCTTAGTAGCCTTCTTAACAGATTCTTAAGCTTTCTCAGTTCAAAACAACTTTCACACATCTTCCAGCATGTTTGTAGCTACTAAGGCATTTTGCTCAATACTCCTCCTTGACTTGGGAGCTACAAACTCCAAGTCTTTTTCTGAGAAATTCAAACCTAGCTCTTGGTAGAGCTTTTGTTAGAATATCAGCATTTTGTACTTTTGTTTTACAATGTACCAAAGTTACTTCTCCATCATGTTGTTTTTCCCTTAAGAAATAAAACTTGATTTTGAAGTGCTTTGTCCTGCCATGGAATACTGGATTACTTGCAATTGAAATTGCAGCTTGATTGTCAACAAAGACTTGTGTGCTCCCAGTTTACTCCACGTTTAAGTCTGTTAGTAGCTTTCTTATCCAAAGTGCTTGATTTGCAGCAGCAACAACAACAATGTACTCTACTTCAGTTGTGGATTGTGCCACAATATCCTGTTTTTTAGAGCACCAAGAGAAAAAACCTGAACCAAAACTAAAACAATAACCTGATGTGCTTCTCATATCATCAACAAAACCAACCCAATCACTATCAGAAAATCCATGAAAATGAAAATTCTGCACCTGCTTGAACTTGATGCCAAAGTCAATAGTGCCTTTTATATATCTCACAATACGTTTTGCTGCCTGCAAGTGAATTTTACTAGCACAATGCATGTATCTTGAGAGTAGACTTACAACATGTACTATATCTGGCCTTATTGCAATCAAATACATCAAGCATCCAATCATGCTTCTGTATAACTCTTCATTTACTTTTTCAGCACCATCTTCTTTGCAAAACTTTTCTTTTTGATTCATAGGTGTGGTTGTGGGCTTGCATTCCTCCATCTTGAACTTTTTTAGAATTTCCTTTGCATACTTCTGTTGACAGCAGGTTGCTCCACAAAGATTTCCTCCTCAAGGTAGCCATTTAGAAAAGTTGATTTTACATCTAGCTGATAGATTTTCCAACCCTTTTGAGTAGCCAAAGCTAGCAACATCCTTATTGTATCCAATCTAGCTACAGGGCAAAGGTCTCTGAAAAATCCACACCGAACATTTGAGCATAACCTTTGACAACTAGTCTGACTTTATGTTTGTTTACAGAACCATTAGAATTGAGTTTGGTTCTATAAACCCACTTGACACCAATGGCTTTTTTATGTGTTAGTTTGTCAACTAGCTCCCAAGTGTTGTTTTTCTCTATCATGCTGAGCTCCTCCTGCATTGCAACCCTCCATTTTTTATCCTCAACAGCTTCAATAAACCCTGCAGGCTCAAACACAACCACATTACACCTTTGATAAATATCAGAAAGTGATTTGGTGCCTCTTACAGGAATGCCATCAATATTTTCATCAAGGAACTCAAAATTCTGAATTTTTTTTAACATCCCAGCTCCATTTATCATCCTCCATGAATTTGACATCTCTGCTAACAATGACTTTGTCAACATGAGGCATATAGACTCTATAAGTCTTTGATTGGCTACTGTATCCTACGAAGATCCCAGTTTTTGCCTTTTTATCCAACTTGTCCCGTTTCACCTGAGGCACATAACAAAAACAAAGGCAACCAAATGTTTTTAAGTTTAACAACGGAGGTTTATATCCAAACCAAGCCTCGAAA
The DNA here is from genome assembly GCA_037355405.1 of Vitis amurensis. Classification (NCBI taxonomy): domain Eukaryota; kingdom Viridiplantae; phylum Streptophyta; class Magnoliopsida; order Vitales; family Vitaceae; genus Vitis; species Vitis amurensis. The sequence continues at coordinate 11,316 of JBAPGN010002754.1, forward strand.
GGAGTATTTTTTTGCAAAGCTTTGGTTGGGAGTCTGTTTAATAGAAACACTGCAGTGTTTGCAGCTTCAGCCCAGAACTTTTTTGGTAGCCCTTTCTTATGCAAAAGGCATCTTGTCATCTCCATTATAGTCCTATTCTTCCTCTCCACCACTCCATTCTGCTGTGGTGTGTAAGGTGCATTCAATTGGTGCTCTATGCCTACTTCTTCACAGAAATTGTTGAATCTTTCAGAAGTATATTTAGTGCCATTATCTGTCCTTATACCTGCATGATGGCACCACTTTGGTTTTCTACTAGGGCCTTGTACTTCCAAAATACATCAACAACCTCAAATTTAAAATTTAGGAAAAAAATCCAACAATATCTAGTATAATCATCTATAAAGGAAATGTAGTACTTACTGCCCTTCAGAGATGGTGTTCTCTGAGGTCCTCCAACATCAGTGTGTACAAGTTGCAGCTTGTATGATGCTCTCCATGTAGATTTCTGTGGGAAAGGAAGCCTAGATTGTTTTCCATATTGACAGGCTATACAGGTAGGAAGATTTTGCTCCAGGTTAGGTAGAACTACTGTAAGTTGATTCTTCTTCATGTAGAGCACTCCATTATGATGAAAGTGCCCCAATCTCTTATGCCATAAAGCCGTGACATTATTTTCTTGAGAAGAACAACCTACTCTTCCTCAAGCATATTCAAGGCAAAGCTTTTGCCTCTCATCTTGATCTTGAACACATATTTTCCATCTGCATCCTTGATCACACAGAATTTGTCCTCAAATAGCACCTTGAAACCTTTCTCAAGCAGCTGCCCAACACTCAAGAGATTTTGATCAATATCAGGAACAAACAAAACAGAGGGATAAGTTTCAGACCTGAGAGACTTTCAATGGCAACAGTCCCTTTGCCCCTTACTGAGATGTATTCCCTGTTTCCAATTCTTACTTTGGAAATGGTTGTTTTGTCGAGCTCCCTGAAAAGTCCTTGATCATAAGTCATGTGGTTTGTGCAACCACTGTCTATGAGCCAGCTTTCAAACGTGTTCTTGCTAGCAAAACAGGTGGCAACAAACAATTGTTCTTCATGATATTGATCAGTAGCTGCAGCCTTGATCTCTCCTTCTTGTTGTGTTTTGCATACCCTCTCCGTATGGCCTAATTGACTACAATTGTTGCACTTGACATCTGGCCTTCACCAGCACTTTTGTGGAGGATGATTTGCTTTTTTGCAATGAGGGCAGGGTGGATGAGCTCCTTTATGATTCTTTTTATTGTTGCTTGACTTGTTGTTCTTCTTGTTTTTCTTTCTGTCTTTGCTGGAATCATTGTTTTGTGATTTGGCTTGGAATGCTCCCTCAACAGATCCTTCTTGTCTCATCATTCTCCTTTGTTCCAGGGCCTGCAAAGCATTAACAAATTTTGCCAAAGATATACTTGACAAATTTTTAGAGTTTTCCAAGGAAGAGATTGTGGCTTCATATTTTTCTAGCAGAGTAACTAAGATTTTTTGAATGATTCTTTCATCAGAAAATTCCTTACCATACAATCTCACCTTGTATTCTATGCTAAGCAGATGTTCAGCATAATCTTTGATAGTTTGAGACTCTTTCATTCTGCTCATTTCAAATTCTCGAATTAAATTCATTACCTACATATTCTGCACCCTTTCATTCCCTTGATACTCATTTTTTAGATACTCCCAGATTGCAGCAGCAGACTCCATTTGCATGATTTTGGTGAGAATGGAAGGTGAAACTGCAGAGAAGAGGCAAGCCTTGGATTTGGCTTTCCTTGTTTTTCTTTCCCTGTGAATCTTCATTTGATTGATACTTGGATTGTCTCCAAGTGGAGGTACTTCATAATCTTCTTCTACTGCCTCCCAAAGATCCAAAGCTTCAAGGTGGACTGTCATTCTAACAGCCCACGCCTGATAATTATCACCATTGAAAACTGGTACTGACAAAAAGCTTGTATCTCCATCCATTTGCTGCAGAATGATAGTTACAAGCTGTTAAAGGCTGTGTGTTTATGTTGGCTTTGGAGTTCAGTATGTGTGAAGGTATTTTGGCTTCACTCAATCCTCACAGGTCCTTCAAGATAGAAGGCTCTGATACCAATCTGTAGGTTTTAGAAAGAAGTGTTGGAAGCAACAACCAAAAACTATATGTGAGACTACGAAAATGTCTACTCTTATTGAATGATCAATGCAACATTTATACACAAGTTTGCAACAGAAAACAATAGAAAAACAATAAAAATAGCTGGAACTAACAACTATTTCCTATAAAATAGCAACAACAGCATAACAACTCCATGAAACTCTATCAGCTTCATTGACTAAATTGTTTTATGGTTACAACCTTAATTTCAACATCTTTTCATACCTCAACAGCCTTCTTAACAGATTCTTAAGCTTCCTCAATTCAAAACAACTTTCACACATCTTCTAGCATGTTTGTAGCTACTAAGGCATTTTGCTCAATAGCCCTCTTCAATATAGAAGACAACGCCTCCATTGCCAAAATGAAAAGGAAAGGAGAGAGTATCTCCTTGTCTTAGCCCTCTAGAACTTTGAAAAAAGTTTAAAGGGGAACCATTAAGCAAGATTGAGAAACGGGCTGAAGAAATACACCACCCCATCCAATTCACCCATTTAGCCCTAAGCCCCATCTTATCTAAGATTGCTAATAAGAAACCCCAATTCACATGATCATACGCTTTTTCAATATCCATCTTGCAAACCCTTTGCACTTTTTAGTCTTGAGTCTAAGGCCTCATTTGCTATAAGGATAGCATCCAAAATTTGTCTGCCTTCAACAAAGGCATGTTGGGAGTTCGAAATCACTTTCCCCACCACTCTCTTCAATCTATTAGCCAAAACTTTAGCTAGAAGCTTGTAAAGGCTTCCCACTAGGCTTATAGGACGAAAATCCTTCAAATTATCTGTACTCCCTTTCTTAGGAATGAGAACAATAAAGGTGGAATTTAAACTTCCCTTGAAACGGCGAGAATTGTGAAATTCAGCAAAAAAGCCCATTACTTCGTGTTTGACTATGTCCCAACAAGATTGCCAAAAAGCCAATGTAAACCCATCCACTTTCAACCACATATTTTCAAACTAGAGACTACAATCTGGACCTCTTCCTCAGAAAAGGCCTCCTCAAGGAGCCCCGCCTCAACACTATCCAAAGAAGAGAAAGGTAGCCCTGAAATACTCGGTCTCCAGTCCCTTTTCACTGACAAAATATACTGGAACGCATTAATCACCCCCTCCTTTATCTCAGTCTCCTCAGTCAACTTCCTACCATCCATTGTAATAGAAGATAAAAAATTCTTTCTTCTTGGAGCATTAGCCATCTTGTTAAAAAACTTTGAATTTTTATCACCTTCTTTCATCCACAATTCTCGACTTTTGCCTCTAGGAGATCTCTTCCATGACTGCCCACTTGCTGAACTCCTCCATTGCCCATTTTCTGGCCTTGCAATCCTCTAAAGAGATACTACAGTCTCTTTTTTGGGTGTCCCAGAAACCAATCTGACTAAGACTGATGTTTTTATTCAAGGAGACATTTCCAATCACCTCTCTATTCCACACTTTCAAATCCTGCTTCAGAGCCTTTAATTTACTAGCAAGAATGTGACTACAGGATCCACTGAAATTGTAGCTAGTCCACCAATTCCTGACCAAGTCTTTGAACCCCTCCACTTTCAACCACATATTTTCGAAGTGAAAAGGGGTTTTCCTTGCATGGAATGGTGAGACCACCCATTGGATGATTGAAGCCAAATTCTTCCTCAGCCTGACATAACAAGGATTTGACTGAAGCATGTTTCAAGTATGATATTGGAACCACATATCGATTCTTCTCAATTTCCCCAAGATAAACTGCAAAATGGCCTTTTGGGATCTTTGCCCGAGTTCTTGAAAGAAGTTACTGTAATTTGAGAATCTGCTGGACTGGAACTGTGGAGGGTTAATGGATACTGTTGAAGAATGTAATCTGTACTTAGGCTGGCAAGTAGGCTGGAAAATTGGCTAAATTAGGGAAGTTATAGTTGTATAATTTTGTAATTAAAGAGAGAATTAGGACAATCTTGTAATCAAGGGGATCTGATGTGATTAGGTTAGGAAGGTTCCTATTTTTGGTGCTAGGAATAATTGTATAAATATGTGGGTGTAGACCCTCAATTTTGTCCTCCTAGCACATGTCTTATTAGATACTTGTTCGATACTTTACAGTAGTTCCTTGGTGGCCCATAGCTACTCACATTACTTACCTTTCTTAAGCCACCTCGGAGACTCTGGTTGAGGGATTGCCTAGCCCCTTATTGTGACTCTTGGCAGTTTTGATTTAGACTTAAGCTTTTCTTTCTTTTTTAGGATAGTTCTTAGGCATGTTTAGGTCACTTAGACAATATTCCAATCACTTTAAGACACCTAGTTCATTAGGCACCCACTTAGGCCCACTTAAGCACACTTGGTCCACTTCGTTCGCCCTAGCGCACTAGGACACACCCTAGGTCACCTTTGTGAATCTTGCCCAGCATACTCATGAGAAATTTTGGTGAATTACTGTACTATGCCAGCAACTAGAATACATATTTCCAATGTGCCCGAAGAGAGAAGAATACGGTTCAATGAAGCATAAAAAATGATTTATGAGTGCTATTTATTCTTTGAGGATGAAGATGTAGATAAAGGGCTGCATCATGAAGGATACCTATCTATTGCTTTGCTGTTGATCCTCTTGAAACAACCCTTTTATTTGAGGAATATGGCTCATCTGGAGCAGCTTCAAAATTTATTGAAGGTCATTTTTGACGATGTGGAAAGCGAACCAAGCGATCAAGATGATGCAGGCTGCAAGAATTTCTTGGAAGCATTGCAAACGGCCAGGTCAGATGATGAAGCTCTTCTCCAAAAGCTGAGGCAAATGCTATAGAAATGGGAAAATCGAAGTAGAAGTTATAACGCTCTTCTTCTCTCATGTTCAAAATTAAAAAGGATTAAGGTAGGCGATGGAATAAACTCATTTGATAGAAAGGATTCTATTTGAATCAGAATGTATAGTTAGTAGTTCAACATTAGCTGGTTCTAGTAATTCTGTACTAAAGCTGGATCAAAGCCTTGCATCTCTTGGTTAATCTGTTTCACTTCTTAAAACAAAAACTGTGATTCGAAGACTGTGCAGTCTGATTAGAAATCGGTTCGAACCACCTTGCCGTCCAAATCGTAAGGGTTCAGAAATTCCAGTTATTTGAGGTGAAGTTAAGAGGCAGTCTTGTCCATCTTCCAGCATAGACATAGCTCAGAATAATTCTGCAGGTGCTTCGATTCTAGAATTTGAGGAGGCAGATCATGATGGAGATGACAACCAGAATTCCAAAGCAGCAGCAATTAGACCAGTACCCAGATTCAATTGTCAAATTATTTTTGAAGGACATCTCTCAAAAGCTTCAACTGACAAAGGATTTCAATGGAGCTAGTTTGACTCTTGAGGATTCTCAAAAGTTACAAGAATTGAAGATAGAGTTAGTTTTCCATAGCTAGGTAGAGAACTGTAGAACCATGAAAGATCAATCTATTCCTTTCTGTTATGCTCTGAATTCTGGTCATCAGTCTCCCTTGGTGAAGTAGGAGTCCTACTATCCGTAAAAGGCGGTTGACTACAGTGGGCCTGATTGAAATTAAGGAAAAAATTTATTCTTTTTATTCCTTCCAATTCTTCAGATTCTTTAGATACCCATGATCTTCTATGAATGAAACTACGGAAATGATCTTGATAGATCTTGTAAGCTTAGTGTAGGACAAGTTAAGCTTAATCTAGAACAAGTACTGTAAGTTTTAGGGCTTAGAACTGAATGTGGAAGGAAACTATTGCTGAATTAAGGGTGTTTGGTCATCCATGTATTTATGGAGAAGGAATTGATGATTTTTCCAATGCCTCATATGGAGTGTGTGGAATGTGATGACTCTAGTCAGCATAAGTGGCTGTTGGGTGGACAAAGGTTGCACCTAAACAAGGATCACATGGTCTTGCCTCTCTCCCTTTCTCATATCCACCCTACCTATGCTGCATCAGCTCCACATTTTTTATTTTCCTTTTAAAGTTGTTACCCTTGTAGAACTGCTGAAAACCAAATATCATGGCTACTAGTAGTTACAAAGTGACAACAAGGAAGAGAAACAAGTTCATGTGATGGTGTTGGTACTGAAAAATGCAATGTGAAGGTGATAGGAAATTAGGCCAACCATGAAAATGTAAAGGAAGAGATGATCTATGACTGAGAAATAAATGCTAGTCTAAATCCATCATGAATTATGATCCGTGATTTGTGATTTTTCTTTTATACAAATGATTGCAGGAAGGTAGAAGATGAGCTGATCAGAGTGTTAATGAGAGGCATGAGTGTATTCTTCTGTTCTATTTTCTTAATTAGGCTCATAAGAGATTTCTAATCCCAATTAAAATAAATTCAATTTGATCCATCTCTTGTTTCTAAGATCTTAGGGTTTGAGTTTAGAATCAACCAGTTAGGCTTTCCAACTATATATATGGCTTCTTATAAGGCTGTGCAAGGGGACAAGATCCATGTTGCTGACCTCAAATAGTTAAGTACTGAATAGTAGATACATTAGGATTAAGATAAGACCACCAAGTTAAAATGTTAAGATTAGAACTAGAAAATGTGAACTTGATAACAGGATCACTCTACTCAAGAGCTGTGATTTGACTATTCTTGCTTAATAGATTAAGGCTGAGAGACAGGCAAACCCAAATGTACATGGGCTCAATAAACTTGGGAAATAACCATAAACAGTGGCAGAGCTAGAAAATATGGTTTTGTTGGGTTATCATTTAAGAAACTAAGTAATTTAGGCGTATGTATGTATGTAATAATAAATGTTTTGATATTTATCAACTTAAATAAAGTATAAGTAGTTAGCAATAATTTGATACTTATTATAGTCTACAATTCAAAGTATTTTATTAATAATGTTGTCTTCAATGGCTAAGACTAAATATATATCAATTCATGTGAATATATTTAAAATTTGAATATACCATAAAAAAATTATTTAATAAAATATAAATAAAAAATGATAAAAAACTTATTTTATTCAAAAAATAGGAGATGGAAAAAAATTAAGATAATGTTAGCATATGAGAAAAAAATTATAAAGATAGAATAAAAGGAAACAATAAGTAAGGATATTAAATAGATTTGATAAAATATCTTATTTTATTTTTGATTTTATTTAACTTAATAAAGCAAAAGGTTAATTTCATTCATTTGAATTGAATATATTGAGCTCTCCATGGTTTAGATTAAATAATTTCGTTCAATAACTTGTTTATTTTGAGCTAAAAAGAAAAAGAAAGTGAAATTTACAAATGTACAAGATAAGAGAAGTATTTGATGAAATTTCAAACTAATAGTGGTTAAGTATATTCAACCCAAATCTTGAGGAAGGTGAGTGGAATTAACTCTATAAGGTAAATTTACCTTTTAGTTTTATTTAAATTTTATAACATTATTTTTATTTAAAATTTTTGTGGTATTTGAAATGTAATTATTTTTATATATTTTAAAATTTCAAATATAAATTTATATTCATACGGGTTCATTTTAGTTTTTTTAAGAATCTCTAACTATATATAAGATTTTTTATTTATTTTATTTTATTTTATTTTTGGAATTTCATGGGGTCGCCCCTGACCATAAAGTCAAGTTCAAACCCATGACCTTTTGTTAAATGAGATTCGGACACAATGTTAGATAGCCAATTTTCCTAAAACTTTAAGTTGTCGGGATTCAGGTTCATAATGAATGTTTTTTTTTTTTTTGATTGGAAACGCCACAAAGATATATTAATATAAAAAGAAGTACAAGAAAAGGATGAGAAATCCTCCCACCAAAGACAACTAAAATACAAGAAAATACACTTAAAACAAACGACCTCCCACTAAGGACCAATCCCTATGGAGTACACACCGCTATCCAATCCAGTTGAATCACATTAAGAGGAATCCCCTTAAATGCCTTGGAACAGAAAGCCCAAAGGGAAGCAAGGAAAACAATAGAGTCCCAAAGGAACCCTGAATTCCTTGCTTTATCCTCAAAAATCCTTGCGTTCCTTTCCCACCACACAACCCGAATTAGAGCTATGCTCGCAGCTTGCCACAAAACTATCCCTCTCTTAGAATTACCGAAGCCTTTAAATTTGATGAACATCATGTCATATATGCTCCTTGGGGGAACCCAATCCATCTTAGCTAACTGAAATAACCTGTGCCACAACCCAATCGTCACGGAGCAATGAAGAAAAAGATGATCTGCTGATTCCCCGTGCTTCATGCACAGGATACAAATATCAGAACTAAGGGCTTTGTAGGGTCTTCTCACTTGTAACATATCATTAGTATTCACCTTCTTGTGTGCCACTAAGGTTCATAATGAATGTTATGCTCTAACAATTGTTATGCATGTTAATTGATTATTGCCTAGAATAAAAAGGAACAATGAGTTATCTGAGATTATATGCAATCTTCATGTGGTTGCTCATAATTGAGATTATCAAATGATTTTTATAAGAAAATCCAAAGCTAATGACTGGTCATTAGCTAGAAACTAAATTTGGTGGTAGTGTCAAATTTGAGATATGAATGTGTTTCCACTTATAATATTTCATTTTTCATCTCTTGGTACTTTGTAGTTTGAAGTTCCAACTACGATTTGGGGGAATAATGTCATACTATAAACTACAAGTATTTTGAGTTTGGCCAATTTGGAAGAAATATTGGAGAAAAGAAAGTATATTAATCTTGCAAGAGAAGATAAGGTTCTTACATCTTTGCCAGTTTGTGTACATCAATGGTATAATTTACATGGATCAAAATTGATTGGTGATGGAAACCTAAGTGGATAGTGTTAAAATTGAGGTGGAGAGAAGACTGAATCATATTTCCAAAGGAGTAGAATCCGGTGCTGAATATTAGTTTCCTATTCAATGGCTGATTTAGAGGGATTTACCTTGATTTGCTCCAATTATTTCTATTAAAAAATTTTGATGGTTGTTGACTTACCTGGAAGGTGATAGTATCTTGTATTTATTTTGGAGCCATTCTTTGACAAAGATCTACAATAGTGAAAAGTTCTTTCTTCTCCCCTCTGTGGATGTAGGCAACTTGCCAAACCACGTTATATCTTTGTGTCATTTTCTTCTTTCTCTTCTATGCTTTTAACTTGTTATTCTACTTTCTTCTCTAAATTTTACAAATAGCTATTTTTGTAACTTTCTGCCCATTTGTGATTGATGATATAGATATTTGACTTCTAGTAAGAAGAGACTATAGTTTAGGAATTTTCTTGGCATGAAGTATTGATGGAAAATGGATTCCAATTGGCTCCTCTGAAGTGGAAGTAAGAAAATGATCTTGAATTGATATAATGAGCTTAATATAGGTCAAGAGTTGAAAGCTTTTCCACTTGAACTGGATATGGAGAGAACTTGGGTTTGAAATGTTAATTGTGTTGTCTATGAATTTATAGTGAATGAACTGATTATTTTCTGAATAATCCAAATAGAATGTTTGAAGATTGTGGTATGGGGGAAGTGGCAGTTGGGTCCATGAAGAACCTAACTTATGAAGGATCACTTGTGTTGGTTTTGGATTGCGGTCGACCCTCTAGGCAGCTTTTTCACTCCTCCACTTAATCCTGAAAAACAAGGTGTGTTCAGATGTGTTTTGGGCAGACCGACCCTCTAGGCAGCTTTTTCAATGCCTCCTTCACTTAATCCTGCAATAAAAGTGTGTTCAGATGTCTTTGCTTTGAGGTTTGAGGAATCAAGTTTTTGGGAAGAATTTCATGCCTACCTTTAATTTTGATCCCTCTGCCTTTATACAGGATGAATTTTGTAACTGCCTTCAGGTCATTATGACCCCTCTTTACTCTCATATTTACTTTTGTAACTCATCTATTTATTGCGACTCATTGCCCAAGTAGGCTTTGGTAAATTGGGATCATTTGGACCGGTGCTGCTTAGGATGGGTTGCTTACTGGGACACCTTACTGCCCCGGGATATCCACCCGGACACCCCACTACTTAAGTACCCATAACATGGTCCTAGTTGGTATCTCTATCTCCCATCCAACCCCAATATATGAACCTACGTGCATCAGCCCCTCCTTTGCCTTTGAATTTGTTTCCGTAGTAGAAGTCCAGTCTCTCACTCTGTCATATACCCACAGCCTATGGTGTATCAGTCCCACCTGTGGGACTTGGATTCTTGGAGGATCTACCTCATCAAGGATCACATGAGCTTGGCAGTTTCTTCTCTCTCCCCCTCTGTCTCAACCACCAGCCTTTCTTGCACAGCCTCATTGCTGTCATCTGTTTAGAAACCCTGGGGCTCCTACAATTTTGGTTTGCTTATAATTGACATATCTCACAAAATTTTTGCGCTTCTAGAGACGAATTAAAAAACCCAAAGGTTGATGTCTGAATACTAGATGGTAACTAAATTTTGAAGCAAGTAATTCATATTGAGATTTAAGAGATGCAGGATATCATGTTCCTATTGGTAAATTACCATTTTTTGTCGTTTGGATGATGAGCATAAATCTATTCAGGTTATTGATTATTATGCTTGATCTAATAGTTGTAAATGACACTCAGTACCATATAGTCTAAAAAATATTTTCCTCACAATACTTTTTCTTATGAAGGGCCATGGTGAAGCATCACAGTTAAGAGTGTGTCTCAAGGATCTTGGCATTGTATTTGTTGTTGTTTGAGAAGCAACATACGAGCATAAAAATTCTCTTAGTAGAAATGGACTAGGTAGGCCCAGAATTTTTTTTCCCCTTCCAATTATTCTCAGAAGGTGATCAAGATCTATCGTGAAATATATTTTCATGAAATGCCTGAATACATACCGGTAAATTTGGGGACAAAGTTCTATTATTGAGATTTCCAGGGTGCAAGATAATCTATTCCTATATGCTAAATCTCAATTCTCTTCCCTTGGTACATTGCACTTAAAATCTTGAAACTACAATTGTGAAAGACAGATCTTGTTGAATTGTAGTGTGTATGTAACTATCAGATTGAACAAAGTGAGTACTTGAGTTTCTGCAATTTGGAAGAGATAGGAGAAGTATATTGATCTGTTAATTGAAGATTAGTTTCTTATTGCTTTGTTAGTTTATTTACATCATCAATGTAATCTACATGGATCAAAATTAGAGAAAGTAGACTCAAGTAGCCAGCTATTTTGCCAACCCTTTGATCTTCCTTCTCTTCATGATGTATTTAATTGAGAAGTGAGATCAATGAAAGCATCTTCGTTGAATGGAATTGTGAGACTGCCCATTGGATGCTTGAAGCGATATTCTTCCTCAGCCTAACATAGCAAGGATCTGAATGAAGGATGGTTCAAGTAAGATATTGGAACCACAAAGTGCTTCTTCTCAACTTCCCCAACATAAACTGCAAAATGGCCTTTAGGGACCTCTGCCTGATTTCTAGAAAGAAGTGACTGTAGTTTGAGAATCTGCTTAGCTTGAATCTGGAGGGAAAACGAATGCCCATGATCTTCTATGAAACAGGACTAGGGAAAGGATTCAGTAAGCTTAATTTAGAGAAAGTTTAGCTTGGTATAAAACAAGAAAGTGCAATTGTTAGAGCTTGAAGAACAAAATATGGAAGAAAACTTGGGGTTGAAAGGGATTCAGCTATGTATTTATAGAGAAGGAATTGTTTATTTTCCAATTCTTGAAGATCGAGTGTATGATAACTCTGTTGGCATAAGTGGCTGTTGGGTGGACAAAGGACCTATGTTGTCTAGGATCACATGGCCTTGCCTTCCTCTCTTGTGCTTATCTACCCCACATTTGCCTTGAATTTGTTATCCATAATGGAAGCCTAGTCTCTCCCTCTGTCAACCACCCACCATCTATGGTGTGCTTCAGTCCCACATGTTGCAGTTAGGTCCATGATGAGCCTACTTCATCGAGGATCACATGGACTTTCTGGTCTCCTCTCTCTGTCTCATCCACCGCCAGCCTAAGCTACATGGCCTCACATGCTTGTTTTCCATATAGAAGCTCAGGCTTATCATTTCTGCAAGTTTGTGGAAACAATGCTAGATAAACAAAGTCGTCTGATGATGTTGGCACCGACTGATGTGTTGTGATGTCTATAAGATTCCAAAACAATGCAATAAAAGCTTGTCTCAATTCATCATTGAACGTTAATCATAACATCATATTTTTTGCATCTATAAAAAGGATTATCATAGATAGAAGATAGGTTGATGTGAGTGGTTCTTCAAACTGATGATATACACCTGCAAGAGATTACTAATGCCACCCTTGAAGTTCTAAAGAATACAATTTAAGTTTGGAAGTGTGGATACCTGCCTGCATTCCACATTTAGGTGAAGTACACATTCTTTAGAAGTCATCTCCATATCACTTCTGTTCAAACACACACAGCATACAATCTTGAGTTAAAAACTAGGCCTTATGCAGTTTGGAATTTTACTTCTGTTCAAACACACACAGCATACAATCTTGAGTTAAAAACTAGGCCTTATGCAGTTTGGAATTTTGACTAAGGCATGCATGCAGGTATTGAGGAATGAGTTCCAGCTCAGGCAGTAATTACACTAGAGTGGTAACCTTTGAATGTCATTGTCCCAATCATCTTACGCAAGGATTGATTTATTTTTGTTTTCATTTTATACTATTTGTGTGGTTAATTTCTTGCGAATCAACTTCTGAAAGTTGTGCATTTGAAGGTATGGGGTAGCTTGCAGTATGAACATCCCACTTAAGACTCTTGAGGTAAAGGCATTTCACCTAATCCCAACCTTTCAAGACAATTGACCCAAAAACTAGTGGTGAAGCCCCCAACTGTTATCATCTAAACATGAGAATTGAAGAGCTAAGTCTGAGTGCTGACTATGAACCATTACTGGATCAATCTGCTGCATGTTAGAGTTCTAAATGATGCTTGAAACCACAGTATGTACTAGTGCAGAAAATATCTTTTGGCATGCATGCCTGAGTTATATCTGGCAAACTCTGTGACAATGTTTTATCATCGAGATGTGGAGGATGAAAGATATTATGTTCTTATCTGTTAATTATCGTTTCTTATCCCTTGGAACATTGAAGTAAGCTCACAGAAGAATTCCTAGTGATTAATCGTGCGGGATACAAATTGGACACTATAAATACTATCAGTTTCTGAAATTTGCTTTAGGAAGAAACAAGTTATATTGATCTTTGAAATTTTCCATAGGAGAAAACAAGTCATCACATGTTTGCACTGGCTTCAGTTGTTTGTTAGCTACATAGAAGCTTGGGGCTCCTAGAATTTAGGTTTCCTCACAATTGATATATCACACAAAACTTGGTGATTTAGAGTTAGAATTTGTAACTTTGAGTAGCTGATTTAGATGAGTGTAAATCTATTCAGGATTATATTGCTTGATCCAATAGCTGTAGATGACCCTTGGGACCAAAATGTCTAGAAGTGCAGAAAATATTTTTCTGTTAATATTTTTTTCTTATCAGAGGTCATGGCGAAGCATCAAATTTTAGAATTTATCTCAAGGATTTTAGAACTGGTTTTGTTATTTTATGAGGAGCAGCATACAAACATGGAGTACTGACCACAATTCTCTGTTTTCCAAAATACCAAGCCTAAATTACTTAGCAACTCTAGCAAAAAAAAATCAGAGAAAGAGTCACTACGGCTTTTGTAGTACTCCGGGTACCATCCTCAAGGACTGGCCTATGGAAGTTGTCAAATTAGGTCTAAAAGATTGCTTTTTGATAAATTCTTGAATTGGAAAAAATAAAAATTTGATTTGAACAAAATTGAATTTAATAAAATAAACCTTAAATAAATTGCAAAAGAATGATTGATTTCTAATTCAAATGATTCAAGATTGGGGGTTCCACAATCCAACTTTGGGTATAGGGCCTCAGGTAAAACAAGGGTATCAATTTTAATTAGTCTTAGGGTATTTAGAATGTGGGGTCAAACAAGATCAACCTGAGTTCCACAACTCAGGGTTACATCCATATCCTAACTTGTCATGTTTTATTCCATTACTGAAATACCAAATAGATGAATGGGTATGGAAATTGGGTTTAGGTCTAGGAGTTAGGCCTTTACCATTCTGTGTAGATTTGTTTTAGAGTAGATAACAATGACAAAACCTCAAATAACTAGGGATTAAGAATTACTGAGAATCCCTAGTATCAAGGAATGGACTATTGTACCATCCCCTAATTCAAACTAACATTAGAGGATATTTCTATTTTCATCTATTATGCCTCAACCGTTCATTCATTCCATTTTTAGTTCGATTTTACCCATTGTTTTCCCTTAGCTCTAACCACCCTAGGTTTTCATGTTTCACACCCCAAGATGACTTTTTAGCCTCTCATGGTGATTTCATTCACACAATCCATAAAAGAAGAATAAAGAACCATTCTTGAATAAAAAAAAATTAGAAATAATTGATTAAAATAAATAAAACAAACTGAAAATCTTCAATGTTGTCTTCTCTCCCTAAGAAAATCCAAAACATCTAATAATTCTCCAAACTCCCAAAAAAGAACTCTAATGCCCTATTTATAGGCTAAAAGTTAAGTTGACACATGGCAAGATCCTAGAGAGTATGTAAAATCTTCTTTCCAAATCAAGGGCTCTCAATAAAAGTTGTAAAAATTTGAGTCATGGGAACCTTTAATGAAAAGATGTTGATTTTGCATGAGGATGATCCATTTCGCATGGTCATGTGAAATATAAATGGATTGACCACATTCTAACACCATTTTGGCACATTTGGCATGGTTGTGCTAAAAGTCACATGTTTATGCGAAACTGATTTCCACATTGCTGCGAAAACAAGCTCTCTAGTCCATTTCGCACGATCATGCGAAACTGACACTCCTTTGATTCCTCTTTGCGCAGTTTTCTTCAATCATCCATATCTTCCTTGTTGTAGCTCCAGTTTGCACACTGTTTGAAGTGTTGGATTCCTGACTTCTTGAGCTTCGAAACAATATATAGAATGCCCAAAAATGACCTTGGAAAGTACTCCAAAAATCATCTCAAGGTCATAGTATATGTTGCTGCTAGAATTTGAGTTCCAATTGGAATGTATGAACTTCAAGCCATATCCTTCAACATTTTTTTTTTTTTGATAAGTAAAAGAAATTATATAAATCAAAAGGAGGAAACACCAAAAAACCAGTGCCCTCCAAGTAAATAGGGAGTATACACACCGCCTTCCCTTACTAAGAGCCTATCCAATCTAAAAAACTTACAAGAGAAGAAGGGCTCGCTACTAAGGAATCCCTTACCCAAGACCAAAGATTACAGACAAAAGAATGTTTCAACCTTTGAAGCGAGAGTTCCTCATTACCAAAAGCTAGACTATTCCTCTCCTTCTAGACTGACCAAAAAAATACATAAGGGAGCCATTTGCCAAGCCCTCTTGCGCCTTTTCCCCACAAACTCTCTACTCCAACCAAGAAGGGTTTCCTTCTTTCTCGTGTTTGCTTGCTCTCCAACTCTTTCCACAACCTTCATTTCTTTCTCTCAAGCTATGAATTGCTCCACTTTCATTTTTCAAAACTTTCCTCATGCTTCACACACTTGAAGCTTGTTCTAAGCATATTTAGTCTCGTTTCCACCATGACTGAAAATAACTTCTCCAACTTGCATTCTTTTCATCCTTTAAACCTGAGATTTAACTCAAGATATAAGTTAGATCCATGGCTAGGGTCTTAGTAACAATTCAAGTTAAGTTGGGTGAATTGAGCCTTTACATTTGCATAATTCATTCCTATATGTGCTATTAGAGCACAATTTGTGGCTCTAATCAAGTACTTGTAACAGCAGTGGACAAGGTAGACCCAGAATCTTCTTCTTTGTTTTAGTTACACTCAGAAGGTGATCAAGTTCTTTTGTGAAATAGTTTCATGAGAGACTTGCTGGTAAATTTGTTGATAAACTTCTATTATCTAGATTTGCAATCTGTTCCTGTCCATTAATTCTCATTTCTCATTTCTCATCCCTCATCACGTTGTAGTTAATTTGTTCAAACCAAAATTGTGAAAAACAGATCTGGTTGAAATTCAGTGCTTATATAATTGTGATATTGAACAATGCAATGAATCCAGCTTCTGCAATTTGGAACAGATGGGAGAAAGTATATTGATGGAATATTAGTTTCTTATCACTCTGTTAGTTTATACTCATCAATGAAATAATCTACATCAATCAAAATTGGAGAAAGTGGACTTAAGTAGTCAGCTATTTTGATAACCCTTAGCTCTTCCTTTTCTCCATGATGCATTTAGTCGAGTAGTGAGATCAGCGAAAGCATCTTCATTGCATGGAATTGTGAGACCACCCATTGGATGATTGAAGCCAAATTCTTCCTCAGCCTGACATAGCAAGGATCTAAATGAGGGGTGGTTCAAGTAAGAAATTGGAACCACATGACGTCTCTTCTCAACTTCTCCAACGTACACTGCAAAATATCCTTTTGGGACCTCTGCTTGATTTCTGGAAAGATATGACTGTAGTTTGAAGATCTGCTTGGCCTGAACCATGGAGGGCAAACGGATACCCATGATCTTCTTTGAAATGGCACTAGGAAATGAACTGAAGTGAATCTAATAAGCCTTATGTGGATGAAAGATTGAGTTGAATGTGGAAGGAAGCTTGGAGTTGAGAGGGGATCTAGTTGTCTATGTATTTATAAAGAAGGTATTGTTTATATTCTGAATACTTTCAGATGGAGTGTGTGATAAGTGTGGTCAGCATAGGTTGTAGTTGGGTGGAAGAAGGGCCCACTTGTTCAGGAACACATGGCCTTGCCTCCCTCTCTCCCTTCCATCCACCCTCCCTATATGGATCAGCCCCATATGTGCCTTTAAAGTTGTTAACCATATGCAAGCCCTGGGTTATTATTGATACTAGCAGCTTCAAACAGACAGCTAGCATATGTTAGAAAAGGTTGAAAAACACATTCATGTGATGGTGTTGGTACTGGTAAGTGCAATGTGAAGTTGGCAAGAATTTGGACTAGCTAGCCAATTACAAGAAAGAGAAGACTTAGAGTGAGAAAAATATGCTTGTCAAAATTCATCTTAAATGATTACAGTAGGTAGAGGGTAGAAGATTGACTGACTAGAGTTGAAAAGAGGCATGTTTAGATCTTATGTAAATTTCTAGATATTAAGTTTATATTAGGCCTAGGAGTACTAATGCAATGGTAGAGGGACATCTATGTTGAAACCTGTAAAAGGTTGTGATGATAATTATGGATTTATTCAAATTAATATAGAACCATATAAGCAAAAGATGAAGTATGAGGAGTTTAACAATAGAAAATGTGAAATTGGTGTCACATTCACAGTATTTTGGGGAACTTGACTCTGTGTTTGATGGGTTGAATGACTGACTGTACTTTTATTGTTAATGTCAACTGATTGTTTTCTAGACTTAATTGAGATTATATTGAGTCTTTCAAGTGTTATTTGCAGGATTTTTATTTTGTTTGGTGACAAACCTCCAATATCAAGATATAGAGATGTAAAGAATTATATTCCTATCAGTAAATTCCCATTTTCCACCTGTGGGTACTTTGTACATGATCAAAGTTCAGATGCTAATTGATCTTGGATGAACTCCAATGGATGCATAATTATCATAATGGAAACTACTACTAGTACTTGAAATTTCCGCAATTTGGAAGAGATTGAAAAAGAAAGGATATTGATCTGTGAATGGAAAATAAATTTCTCATCATTCTGCTGGTTTATGTACATCAATGAGACAATATGCATAGGTCAAAATTGGAGTTAGTGAATATAAATTGCCAGTTATTTTGCTAGCTCTTTGTTATTTGCTCTCTCATGATGCCTGTAGTCGAGAAGCAAGATCGAGTAAAGCATGTTCCTCACATGGAATAGTGAGACCACCCATTGGATGATTGAACCCAAATTCTTCCTCTGCCTGACATAGCAAGGATCTGAATGAAGGATTGTTCAAGTAAGATATTGGAACCACATAGCGCTTCTTGTCAACTTCCCCAACATAAACTGCAAAATGGCCTTTAGGGACCTCTGCTCGATTTTTAGAAAGAAGTGACTGTAGTTTGAGAATCTGCTTAGCTTGAACCATGGAGGGAAAACGAATGCCCATGATCTTCTATGAAACAGGACTAGGGAAAGGATTCAGTAAGCTTAATTTAGAGAAAGTTTAGCTTGATACAAAACACAAGAAGTGCAAGTTTTAGAACTGGAACAACTGAATGTGGAAGAAAACATGGGGTTGAAAGGGATTCTGTTGTTTATGTACTTAAAGAGAAGGAGTAGATTATTTCCTAATACTTAAAGATGGAGTGAATGACAACTCTGGTCAGCATAAGTGGTTGTTGGGTTGACAAAGGACCGATCTCATCTAGGATCATATTGCCTCCCTCTTTACTCTCATCTCTACCCCACATTTGCCTTGAATTAATTATCCATACTGAAAGCCTAGTCTCTACCTCTGTCAACCACCCACCACCTATGGTGCACCAGTCTACATGTAACAGTTGGGTCTGTTGGAGAACCTACTTCATAATGGATCACATGGACTTGCTGGTCTGTGTCTCCCTGTGTCTCATCCACCCCTAGCCTATGGTAAATGGACTAACTTGTTTGTTGTCCATGTAGAAGCTCAGGGTTGATATTGCTGAGAGTACTTGAAAACAGATTAACTATTGCTAGAAATGAAAGAGAAGCAAAGTCATCTGATGGTGTTGGTACCAACAGATGCAATGTGATAGCTACAAGATCTAAGATTTCAAATAAAGCTTGTCTCAACTCATCATTGAGCATTACTCATAATATTTATTTTCTGCATCTATAAAAATTATTCAGTAGATAAAATATAGATCTGTCTGAGTGATTAATATGCCTATGTAATGTTACTAATTGTCCCCCTTGAAGTTATAAAGGAAACAAGACAAGTTTGAAAATGGTAAAATGCTCCAAGAAAAAGAAAAAGAGAAAAAGGAAAAAAAGAAAAAGGCATGTCAGTGAGGCAGGCAGGGAGGAAAAAGCTGGCAGACAGGCAGAGCTCAGAGAAGAGATAGACTAGATGCAATATATTGAGGCAAGCCAGACCACATAGAGTTGAATGCTTCAGCTATGGCAACAAGCGTTATGCGATAGATTGCTGGTCAAGAAGATAGCCCAGTGAAGGCGAATGTGGAAACTTGACTGCATTCCACATTTAGGTGAAATTTACATTTTCTTTTTGTACTCATCTTCGTATCATTTTCTGTTGAAGCCTAACCTGCAGAGGCTTTGTTTAGCGGGATATCATGCCAAGGAATGTGTTACAATTTTCTTCTTGTTTGACATGAAGAAGTCCTAATCCTAGTCTATCCTAAAACTCACAGTTCTGCAACTCTAGTTTGAGTTTTAATATCTTTAAATGTGCACAGAATACAAGCTTGAGGACTTTAAAAATAGGCTTTCTGCACTTCGGAAATTTGACTGTGGCATGCATGCATGTATTGTTGAATGAGACTGAGCTAGGTTAGAAATTACCCTTGGTCTAATATGATAGAGAGAATTTTCCAAATTATCTTATGTGAGGAATTGTTAGTTATTTTCATTTTGTACTATTTGGGTGGCTAATTTTTTGAACATGAATGTTGTGTGTCTGAAGGTATGGGGCAGTTTCCAGTATGGGAAACCCATTTGATGCTCTTCAAGACATGACAATGTCACTTATCCATCCTTTTAAGAGTAATAATTGACCCAAAAACTAGTGATGAAGTCCTCAGTTGTCTCGTAGTGTAACTGTGAGAATTGGTGAGCTAAATTTGGTGGCAGCTATAAAGCATTCCATGATCTTTCTGCTGCTTATAGGTGTTGTAAATGTCCCTTTGAAACCAAAGTGTGTATTAGTGCAGAAAACATCCTCTGACAGGCCTGAGTGCTTGATGGTGGACTCTATGGAGAGGTTTTATTATCAAGATTTGGAGAATGCAAGGTATTGTGTTCTTATCTGTTAATTCTCAATTTCTCATCAAGATTGAAGTAAGCTCAGAGTAGAATTCCTAGTGATTAATACGGATGAGTTGAGTGGGATACATACTGGACACTATGAATACTCTTTATCTGAAATTTGATACTGATATAGGAGAAAAGAAGTTATATTGACCTTTGAATTTGTCAATGGAGAAGAGAAATTTCTTTTCAATCTGTTAGTTTATACCCATCACATGTTTCCACAGTCCCACTTGTTTGTAAGCCATACTTGAAGCCTGGGCCTCCTATGATATGGATTTGCTCACAATTGTCATATCACACAAAATTTTGTGATTCTAAGACGGAGTGGAGAGACCCAAAGGTTAATTTTGGAATACTAGCAGGTAAATAAATTTGGAATGAAGGCATTAAATATCAAGATCCGAGAGACGCATGATATTATGTTCCTATTGGGAAATTATCATTTTCCATCCCTTGGTACTTTGTCATTAAAATTTAACTTTCATTCTGAGGAGCTGATTTGGATGAGTGTAAATCTATTTGGGATTATTATGCTTGATCTAAGAGTTGTAATTGCACTTGGGACCATAATGTCTTGAAGAAGAGAAAACACTTTCTGTCAATATTATTTTCTTATCAGGGGTCATGGTGAAGCATCAAGTTAAGAATGTATCTCAAGCATCTTGGCATTGGTTTTGTTGTTTTACGAGGAGAAGCAGACAAGGATGAAAATATTCATAACAGCAATGGACAAGGATGACCCAGAATCTCATTTTTCTTTCCAGTTATACTCATGAAGTGATCAATTTCTTTTATGAAGTATTTTCATGACAGCTCTGAATACTTGCTGGTAAATTTGGTTACTAACTTCTATTATCTAGATTTGCAATCTGTTCCTATCTGTTAATTCCCATTTCTCATCCCTTGTCACATTGTAGTTAACAAGTTCAAATTAGAATTGTAAAAGACATCCAGTTGAATTTTAGTGTTTATATAATTGTCATATTGAACAATACAACGAATTGAGCTTCTGCATTTTGGTAGAGAAAGGAGAAAGGAGAAAGTATATTGATGGAAAATTTTTATTGTTCTGTCAGTTTATGTACATCAACGATATAATCTACATGGATCAAAATTGGAGAAAGGATATTTATGTTGCCAACTATTTTGCTAACCCTTTGCTCTTCTTTCTCTTATGATGCATGTAGTTGAGAAGTGAGATCAACAAAAGCATCTTCGTTGCATGGAATTGTGAGACCACCCATTGGATGATTAAAGCCAAATTCTTCCTCAGCCTGGCATAGCAAGGATCTGAATGAGGGGTGGTTCAAATAAGAAATTGGAACCACATAACGTCTCTTCTCAACGTCTCCAATGTACACTGCAAGATGACCTTTTGGGACATCTGCTTGATTTCTGGAAAGAAGTGACTGTAGTTTGACAAGCTGCTTGATCTGAACCAAGGAGGGCAAACGGATACCCATGATGTTCTTTGAATGGAACTAAGAAAATATCTCCAGCCAATATAATAAGCTTTATGTAGATGAAAGATTGAGTTGAATGCAGAAGGAAGCTTGGAGTTGAAGGGGGATTCAGTTTTGTATGTATTTATAGAGAAGAAAATTGCTTATGTTTTGAATACTTTCAGATCAATGGAGTGTGTGATAAGTGTGGTCACCATTAGTTGGAGTTGGGTGGAAGAAGAGCCTACCTTGTCCAGGAACACATGGCCTTGTCTCCTCTTCTGTCAGCCCCTCCTTGTTTGGATCAGCCCCACATCTGCCTTTAAGTTGCTATCCATATTGAAGCCCTGGGCTATTATTGATGCTGGTAGATTCAAACAGACAGCTAGCTTATGCTAGAAAAGATCAAAAAACAAATTCATGAGATGGTGTTGGTACTGATAAGTTCAATGTGAAGTTGACAAGAATTTGGACCAGCTAGTCAATTACAAGAAAGAGAAGATTTAAAGCGAGAAATATATGCTTGTCAAAATTCATCACAAATGATTACAGTAGATAGAAGGTAGAAGATGGACTGGCTAGGGTCAAAAAGAGGCATGTTTAGATCTTGTGTAACTTTCTAGATATGAGATTATATTACTCCCAGGAGTACCAATACATGGCTTCTTAACTGACTGCAAATGGTAAGGGGAAGTCCATGAACCTCAAAAGGTTGTGATAATAAATTGTGGATTTATTCAAATTAAGATAGGAGCACATAATCAAAAGATGAAGTAGAGAACTTACCAATAGAAAATGTGAAGTTGATGTCAGATTCATAGTATTTTGCAGACTTTTAATTTGCGTTTGATGGGTTGAATGACTGACTCAACTTGGTTATTATTAATTTCAACTGATTGTTTCCTAGGCTTAATTGAGATTATATTGAGTCTTTCAAATGGGTTTGCTTCTGTTAATTGAGGTTATATTGAGTCTTTCAAATGGGTTTGATTGTGGTTGATTTATTGTGCAGGATGCTTATGATTATTTAAAAAACAAGAAAATCTGAATTTGACTGCCTTAGTTCAAGCTGGTAATTTGGTTTGGTGACGAATCTCCAATCTCAAGATCTAGAGATGTAAGATATTATATTCCTATCACAGAATTCTAATTTCCCACCTCTGGTTCAGATGCTAGTTGATCTTGGGTGAACTCCAATGGATGCATCATTATCATAATGGAAACTAATACTAGACTTGAAATTTCTGCAAATTGGAAGAGATAGAAGAAAAGAAAGGATATCTGTGAATGGAAGATAAATTTCTTATCATTCTGCTGGTTTATGTACATCAATGATACAATATACATAGGTCAAAATTGGAATTAGTGAACATAAAGGCCAACTATTTTTCTAGCTCTTTGTTCTTCACTCATTCATGAAATCTGTAGTTGAGAAGTGAGATCAAGAAAAACATGTTCCTTGCATGGAATGGTGAGACCACCCATTGGATGATTGAAGCCAAATTCTTCCTCAGCCTGACTTAGCAAGGATCTGAATGAAGGATGGTCCAAGTAAGATATTGGAACCACATACCGCTTCTTCTTGACTTCCCCAACGTAAACTGCAAAATGGCCTTTAGGTACCTCTGCCTGATTTCTGGAAAGAAGTGACTGTAGTTTTAGAATCTGCTTGGCTTGACCCATGGAGGGCAAACGGATACCCATGATCTCCTGTGAAATGGCACCAGGAAATGATCTCTAACAGATCGATTAAGCTTAATGTAGAGAAGGTTAGCTTGATCTAAAACAAGAAGTGCGAGTCTTAGAAACTTGAAGAACTGAATGGGGAAGAAAACTTGGGGTTGAGAGGGATTCGGTTATCAAAGTATTTATAGAGGAGTGGTTTATTTTCCAATCCTTGAAGATGGAGTGTATGATGACTCTAGTCAGCATAAGTGGCTGTTTGGTGGACAAAGGACCGATCTCGTCTAGGATCACATGGCCTTGCCTCCCTCTCTTGTTCTCATCTACCCCACATTTGCCTTGAATTCATTTTCCAAAAAGGAACCCTAGTCTCTCCCTCTGTCAACCACCCACCCTTTATGGTGTGCATCAGTCCCACTAGTGGCAGTTGGGTCCATGAAGAGCCTACTTCATCGAGGATCACATGGACTTGCTGGTCTCTTTCTCCCTCTGTCTCATCTGCCCCCAGCCTAAGCTACATGACCTCACATGTTTGTTTTCCATATAGAAGCTCAGGGTTGCCACTTCTGCAAGTACTTGGAAACAAATGCAAGAGACACAAAGTCATCTGATGGTGTTGGCTCTGACAGATGGATTGTCATGGCTATAAGATACAGGACAATGCAATTAAAGCTTGTCTCAACTTATCATTGAACATAACTCATAAGTTCATATTTTTTGCATCTATAAAAATGATAACAGTAGATACAAGTTAGATCATTCTGAGTTGTTCTTCAAACTGATGATATATGCCTGCAAAAGATTACTAATTCCAAGCTTGAAGTTCAAGTGCAAATGTGGAGACCTGCCTGCATTCCACATTTAGGTGCAGAATGCATTCTTGAGAAGTCATCTTGATATCATTATTTTTCAAACATAACCTGCAGACTTACTTTATAACATCATGTCGGGGATGGATGGCAATTTACTCATTGTTTGACATGAAGAGGCCCTCCTAATTCTAGTTCTTCCAACAAATCACAAGTTTGTAAGTCTGGTTTGAGTTTAAATATCCTTAATGCACACAATATTTGAGCTAGGGAACTTAAAAAACTAGGCTTTATGCACTTTGGTATTTTATACCATGGCAAGCATGCAGGTATTGAGGAATGAGATCCAGCTAGGTAAGTAATTACAATAGAGTGGAAACCTACAATTACCATTGTCCAAATCATCTTAGTTTGAGGACTGGTTTATTTTTGTTTTCATTTGATGCTATTTAGGTGGTGAATATTTTCTGAATCAACCACTGAATGTTTGTGCGTTTTAAGGTTTAGGGCCGTTTTCAGTATGAACATCCCACTTGACACTCTTAAGGTGATGACATTTCTCTTATCCAACCTTTCAAGAACAACAATTGACCCAAAAACTAGTGGCATGCAAAAATTGTAAGAATTGTTAATGGCATTTGAAACCAGTGTGTTCTATTGCAGAAAATTGCTACTGGCATGCATGCTGGAGTGGTTGCTGGTAAACTCTGTGACAACGTTTTATCATTGAGATGTGGAGGATGAAAGATCTGGTCTTATTATCTGTTAATTCTCATTCCCATCCTTGGAATGTTTCTGTTAGTCCAGTATTGAGGTTTGGAAGCATGGCATTCAATATTGAGATTTGAGAGATGACAGATATTATGTTCGTATCGGTAATATTTGCAGTTAAAATTTGTAACTTCGATTCTGAATAACTGATATGGATGAGTGTAAATCCATTCAGGATTATTATGCTAGATCCAAAAGTTGTAAACATCTTCGGGACTATAATGTCTAGGAGTACAGAAAATATTTTTCTGTCAATATTTTTTTCTTATCAGTGGCCATGGTGAAGCGTCAAAGCTTAGAATTTATCTCAAGGATCTCAGAACTGGTTTTGTTATTTTACGAGGAGAAGCATACAAGCATGTAATACTCATAACAGCAGCAGACAAAGTAGATCCTGAATCTTTGACTTCTTTCCATTTATACCCAGAAAGTGATCTGGTTCTTTTGTGAATAGTTTCATGAGAGACCTGAATACTTGCTGGTAAATTCAGTGACAAACTTCTATATCTAGATTTCAAATTTGTTCCTAACTGTTAATTCTCATTTATCATCCCTTGGCACATTGTGGTTAACAAGTTCAAACTAGAATTGTGAAAGACAGATCTGGTTGAATTCTAGTGTTTAGATAATTGTCATATTGAACAATATAACTACTAGAGTTTCTACAATTTGGAAGAGATAAGAAGAAAGTATATTGATGGAAGATTTGTTTCTTATTGCTCTGTAGGTTTATGTACATCAACGATATAATCTACATGGATCAAAATTGGAGAAAGTAAATTTAACTGGCCAGCTATTTTGCTAACCCTTTGCTCTTCTTCTCTTATGATGTAAGTAGTTGAGAAGTGAGATCAACAAAAGCATCTTCGTTGCATGGAGTTGTGAGACCACCCATTGGATGAGTGAAGCCAAATTCTTCCTCAGCCTGACATAACAAGGATCTGAATGATGGGTGGTTCAAATAAGAAATTGGAACCACATAACGTCTCTTCTCAACTTCTCCAACATACACTGCAAAATGGCCTGTTGGAACCTCTGCTTGATTTCTGGAAAAAAGTGACTGTAGTTTGAGAATCCGCTTGGCTTGAACCATGGAGGGAAAATGGATATCCATGATCTTCTTTGAATGGAACTAAGTAATGAGCTTGAGTGAATCTGACAACCTTTATGTATATGAAAGATTGAATTTTATGTGGGAGGAAGCTTCGAGTTGAAAGGGGATTTAGTTGTCTATGTATTTATAAGGAAGGGATGACTTATGTTTTGAATCCTTTCAACTGGGAGTGTGATGGGTGTGGCCATCAAAAGATGCAGTTGGGTGGTAGGAGAGCCTACCTTGTCCAGGAACACATGGCCGTGCCTCCCTTTCTCCCTTCCATCCACCCCTCCCTATATGGATGAGACCCACATATGCTTTTAATGTTGTTATCCATATCAAAGCCCTGGGCTGTTATTGATCCTAGCAGCTTCAAACAGACAGCTAGCTTATGCTAGAAAAGGATGAGAAACACATTCATGTGATGGTGTTGGTATTGATATAAGCGTAATGTGAAGTTGACAAGAACTTGGACCAGCTAATCAATTCCAAGAAAGAGAAGATTTAAAGTGAGAAATAAATGCTTAGGCACAGTTTGAGAATGATTACAGTAGATAGAATGTAGAAGATGGATTTACTAGTGTCAAAAATAGGCAAGTTATTATGATGAGGACCACTAGTACATGGCTTCTTAACTGGGACCAATTGTGGGGGAAGATCCATGTTGAAAAACTTGAACAGTTGTAATTATAAATTGCGAATTTATTCCAGGTTCTTTCTTAATCAATAGATGAAGTAGAGAAATCACCAATAGAGAATGTGAGGTTGCTGTCAGGTTCACCGTAATCAACATTTTTTCTTAATTCTTGCAGAACATGAATTTGTGTTTGGTGGCTTGTATGAATAACTGTATCCAGTTATCTAGTTATAGTTGATGTCAACTGATTGTTTCCCAGACTTAACTGAGATTTTGTCGAGTCTTTCATGTGGGTTTGCTTGAAATTTACTTATTGTGGGGGGTGTTTATTATTCTGAAAAGGAATTAACAAGAAAATTGAAGGTGATTGCCTTAATTCTAGCTAGTAATTTTACTTGGTCACTGACCTTCAATACCAAGATCTGAGAGATGTAAGATTTTATGTTCCTATCGGTAAATTCTAACTTTCACCTTTATGTACTTTGTACCAAATCAAAGTTCAGACGCTAGTTGATCTGGGTGAATTCCAATGGATGCATAATTATCATAGTGATAACCGCAACTAGTCCTTGAAATTTCTGCAACTTGGAAGAGATAGAAGAAAAGAAAGGATATTGATCTGTGAATGGAAGATAAGTTTCTTATCATTCTGCCGGTTTATGTACATCAATTATACAATATACATAGGTCAAAATTGCAGTGAACCTAAATGGCCAGATATTTTGCTTTGTTCTTCACTCTGTCATGATGCC
Source organism: Vitis amurensis (assembly GCA_037355405.1). Taxonomy (NCBI): domain Eukaryota; kingdom Viridiplantae; phylum Streptophyta; class Magnoliopsida; order Vitales; family Vitaceae; genus Vitis; species Vitis amurensis. The sequence goes on from JBAPGN010002754.1 coordinate 38,613, forward strand.
TGTAGTCGAGAAGCGAGATCAAGAAAAGCATGTTCCTTGCATGGAATGGTGAGACCACCCATTGGATGATTGAAACCAAATTCTTCCTCAGCCTGACATAGCAAGGATCTGAATGAAGGATGATTCAAGTAAGATATTGGAACCACATATCGCTTCTTCTCAACTTCCCCAACGTAAACTGCAAAATGGCCCTTTAGGGACCTCTGCCCGATTTCTAGAAAGAAGTGACTGTAGTTTGAGAATCTGCTTGGCTTGAACCACAGATGGCAAACGGATACCCATGATCTTCTATGAAATGGTACTAGGGAAATAATCTAAACCAGATAAGTAAGCTTGATGTAGAGAAAGTTTAGCTTGATATAAAACAAGAAGTGCAAGTCTTAGAACTTGGAGAGACTGAAAGTGGAAGAAAACTTTGGGTTGAAAGGGATTCAGTTGTCTGTATTTATAGAGAAGGAATTGTTTATTTCTGATCAGCATAAGTGGTTGTTGTGTGGGTCGAGGTTGTCTAGCATCACAGGGCCTTGCTTCCCTCATTTGCTCTCATCTACCCCACAATTTCCATGAATTCATTTTCCGTAATGGAAGCCTAGCCTCTCCCTCTGTCAACTACCCACCACCTAAGGTGCATCAGTCCCACAGATGGCAGTTGGGTCCATGGAAGAACTTAATTCACAAGGGCTCACATGGACTTGCCGCTCTCTTTCTCCCTCTGTCTCTTCCGCCTTCAGCATATGATCAATGGACTCACATGTTTGTTGTCCTTGTAGAGGCTCAGGGTTGCTGTTTCTGCAGGCAATTGAGAACAGAGAACTTGTGCTTGAAATGCAAGAGAAACAAAGTCATCTGATGGTGTTGGTACTAACAGATGCAATGCAATAAAAGCTTGTCTCAGCTCATCATTGAACATTATCTTAACATTTTATTTTTCTGCTTCTAAAACTTTTACAGTAGTAGGATATAGATCCATCTGATTGATTGCTATTCCTATATAACATTACTAATTCCTACCCTTGATGTCTAAAGAATACAAGTCAAGTTTAGATAGAATCAAATGCTCCAGGAACAAGAAAGGAAGCAAAAGGCAAATTGAAAGGGAAGGCAGGTTGGAGCTGAAAAACAGGGGTGCTCAGAGGAGATAGAGACTAGCTGCAATACATTGAGGCAAAGCTAGATCGCAAAAAGTGCTTTAGCTATGACAACAAGGGTCATTATGTGAGAGATTTCTGGTCATGAAGAAAGCTAAATGAAGGAAAATATGGAGACTTGCCCACATTCCACATTTAGGTGAAGTATACATTTTTTCTGAAGTCAACTTCTTATCATTTCTGTGAAGCCTAACCTGCAGAGGCTTTTTGTGGCCTTAGATCGTGTTGGGGAATGTTATACAATTTTCTTCTTGTTTGACATGAAGAGCTGCTCCTGATTTGGGCTTTTCTAAAACTCTCAATTTTGGTACTCTAGTTTGATTTTTAAGATCTTTATTGTACACAGAATACAAGCTTGAGGACTTGAAAACTAGGCTTCATGCACTTTGGAATTTTCACTGTCACGTGCATGTATGTATTGATGGATGTGACCCAGTTAGCTCAGAAATTACTGAGTGCAGAGTAGCATAGAGAGAATTTTCCGAATTATCTTATGTGAGAATTTCTTTATTTGTTCTCATTTATACTATTTTGATTGTCAAGGTTTTCAGCTTGATTGTTGTGTGTCTGAAGGTATGGGGCAATTTCCAGTATAGATAACCCATTTGATGCTCTTAAAGTAAAGACAATCTCATTTATTTATCCTTTAAAAGAGTAACCATTGATCCGAAAACTAGTGGTGAAGTCCTCATTTAGGTGAAGTAACCATGATGCTCTTTCTTCTGCATATAAGATTTGTATGTTGGCACTTTGAAACCAAACTGTTCATGCCTGATTGCTAGCTGGTACAGTCTGACACTAGGATTTAGTATCAAAATTAAGGGGATGAAAAATATTATGTTCTTATTGTTGAGTGCCATCCCTCACATGTGGAGGTGGGGGGCCCCACTTCAATAGAAAAAGAAAAAAAAGGAAAAAAAGGAAGTGTGAAACCTCATATATATATATATATATATATATATATATATATATATATATATATATATATATATTAAATGAAAAGAGGGTACATGGGTTGTTGCATAGCCCTCGTGCCAAAACTGAGAAGAAAAAGAAAGAGAGAGGAGAGAAAAGGAGTGTGAGTTATTTGGCTTTGTGTGCGCATAATCCAACATATATTAAATGAAAAGAGGGTATATGGGCTGTTGCATAGGTCTCATGCCAAAACTAAGAAGAAAAAGAAAGAGAGAGGAGAGAAAAGGAGTGTGAGTTATTTGGCTTTGTGTGTGCATAATCCAACAGATATATTAAATGAAAAGAGGGTATATGGGCTGTTGCTTAGGTCTCATGCCAAAACTAAGAAGAAAAAGAAAGAGAGAGGAGAGAAAAGGAGTGTGAGTTATTTGGCTTTGTGTGCGCATAATCCAACAGTGGCTCTTCTTCCTATTGGCTCTTTTTCTAGAGAAGAACTAGTGTACCCATTAGTTTTCCCAACAATTGGTATCAGAACTTGGAATAAAGATTTCTGAAAGAGCCAAAAAGAACAGAGCACACAAGAAAATGATAAAAGGAATTTTAGTTGAAGCTAGAGTCGATTGTTCTCTCATCGAGATGTGGTACAAAAAAGGTGAATCATGGAGAGATGGAAGATTGAGTTAATGGAATTGATCCAAGGTGGAGATTGTTGGAAAATGTCTCAAATTCCTAATTAGTATATATTCCTTTTTGTGAAGAATATTGTATAGAATATTTCCTATATTCATATGTTATTGTAATATTAGATTTCCTTATAGAATAAGAAAAGTTATTAGGAATATCTCTATAAATATTTTAGGTCATGAGGGGGAAAAGTTATGAGATGGATATAAACTCATAAAGACTATATGAGGTGGATAGAGATGTGAGGAAGAATAGGAGATCCCTGATGGAGTGAGAGGCTTGTGGTTCAAGGTGTAGACACAAGGAATGAGGAAACATGAGATATTTTGGGAACCTAACAGTTTTATTTGTTTTTATCCTCTACAATATTTTCTATGATACAGTGAAATGATTCTCTCTCATTCCGTGGATGTAGGTATGGTTGGCCGAACCACGTTAAAACCTCATGGACCTTTGAGTGGAATGTTTTATCATTATGTTCTTGAACTAACATATTTGCATTAAAGCTTCCACTAGTACAACAAACCGGTATTAGAGCCAGGTTATTCTTTGGGTGATTTCTTGTGCTAATTAAATGGAGGAATCAAGTGGATCTAATATCATGATGAAACCAATGACTTCAAACTATTCAATTTGGAAGCCAAGAATGGAGGATATGTTGTTTTTCCATGATTTAGAAGGCGTTATCTTAGGTGACAGTGCTAAGCCATCAAATATGATTGATAAGAAGAGGAAAAAGTTGAACAGGAAAACAGTTAGCAGAATCAGGCAATGGGTTGATAACAGAGTGTTTAATCATGTTGCTTATGAGACTAATGCTCATGTATTGTGGAATGCTTTGCAAGAGATGTATGAGAGGAAAACTACACAGAACAAAACTTTTTTGTTCAGAAAGCTTATAAACTTAAAATACAATGATGGAACTCCCATTGCAGAGCATTTGAACACCTACCAGTAGGATCTACTGAATCAGTTGATGACCATGGAGATGAAATTAGATGATGAAGTACATGCTTTAATCTTGTTGAGTTCTTTGCCAAACAGTTTGGAAACCCTTGTTGCTTCACTCAGCAAGTCTACTCCTAATGGTGTTCTTACCACAAAGATGGTAAAGGAAAACATGTTAAATGAAGAAAACAAGAGAAAGGAGCAAGGGATAACTGTATAGGCACAAACGCTCGTTATAGAGAGGTGGGGGAGAAGCAAAAGTAGAGCTCCCAATAACTGTGATAAGTCACAGGGAAAATCCAATTCAAGAAAAGATTTTACTTGTTTCCATTACAATAGGCCAAGGCATAAAAAGTTTGAGTGCAAAGTTTTTTTAAAAAAGCAAAATGGTGAGAGACGTTGACAAGAGAGAAGACAACAATAATATGTCAGACATATTATTTATGCATTTTTCCAAACATTTATCTGTTAACTCTAATTTCTCATCCTTGAAATGCTGCAGTAAGTAGAATTCCTAGTGATTAATGTGGATGAGTTGAGTGGGATACATATTGGACACTATGAATACTCTTTGAGTTTCTGACATTTGATTGAGATAGGAGAAAAGAAATTATATTGACCTTTGAATTTGTCAATGGAGAAGAGAACCTTATCGGTCTACCAATTTATATGCATCACATGTTTGCACTGTCTCACATGTTTGTTAGCTATCTGGAAGCTTTGGGCTCCTATAATTTGGATTTGCTCACAATTGACATGTCACACAAACCCATAGGTGAGTGTATGAATACTAGCAGTTTGCTAAATTTGGAAGTAAGGCAATAACTACTGAGATTTGACAGATGCAATATATTATGTTTCATTAAATAAATTTTCATTTTTCATCCCTTTTCCTTTTTAGTTACAATTTTTTAACTTTGATTCTAATTAACCGATTTGGATCAATGTGAATCCATTCAGGAGTATTATGCTTGATCTAATACTTATAAGGCTACCCTTGGTTCATAATGTCTAGAAATGCAGTAAATATTTTCTGTGACTGTTTTTTCTAGTCAGGGGCCATGATGAAGCTTCAAAGGTTACAATTCATCTCAAGGACATTAGAACTTGTTTTGTTATTTTACAAGGAGCAGCATACATGCATGGAATATTCATACAGAAGTGGACCGACACTGTACACTCAATTTTTTTTTTTTTTTTTTCAGTTATACTCAGAAGGTGATAAAGTTCTTTTATGAAATATTTTATGAGAGACCTGAACACTTAGAAGATCTAGTTGAATTCTAGTGTTTATATAATTGTCACATTGAACAATAGATCTACTCGAGTTTCTACAGTTTGGAAGAGATAGGAGAAGATTGCTCTGTCGGTTTATGTACATCAACCAAATAATCTACATGGATCAAAATTGGAGAAAGTAAGCTAAGGAGGCCGGCGATTTTGCTAACCCTTTGCTCCTCTCATGATGCATTTAGTTGAGAAGTTAGATCAATGAAAGCATTTTCGTGGCATGGAATTGTGAGACCACCCATTGGATGAGTGAAGCCGAATTCTTCCTCAGCCTGATGTAGCAAGGATCTGAATGAGGGATGGTTCAAGTACGAAAGTGGAACCACATAACGTTTCTTCTGAACTTCTCCAACATAAACTGCAAAATGACCTTTTGGGACCTCTGTCCGATTTCTGGAAAGAAGGGACTGAAGTTTTAGAATCTGCTTGGCCTGAACCATGGAGGGCAAACGGATACCCATGATATTCTTTGAAATGTAACTTGGAAATGATCTCAAATGAATCTAATAAGCTTTATGTAGATGAAAGGTCAAGTTGAATGCGGAAGAAAGCTTGGAGTTGAAAGGGGATTCAGTTTTCTATGTATTTATAGAGAAGGAATTGCTTATGTTTTGCATACTTTCAGATGGAGGGTGTGATGAGTGTGGTCAGTATGAGTTGAGGTTGGGTAGAAGAAGAGCCCACCTTGTCCAGGAACACATGGCCTTGCCTTCCTCTCTCCCTTCGACCCACCCTCTCTATATGGATCGGCCCCACATCTGCCTTTGAAGTTGTCATTCATATGGAAGCCCTGTGCTGTTATTGACACTATCAGCTTCAAACAGACGGCTAGCTTGTGCTAGCAAAGGTCGAGAAACACGTCATGTGATGGTGATTGGTACTGATATGCAATGTGAAGTTGACAACAGCTTGGACCAGCCACTCAATTACAAGAATGAGAGGATTTACAGTGAGAAATAAATGGTTGTGACAATTCATGGCAAATGATGACAGTAGGTATATGATAAAAGATGGACTGATTAGAGTTGAAAAGGAGCATATTATTACTTATGAGGGGTAGGAGTATTAATACATGCCTTCGTAACATGGGGGTAGATCCTTGTGGACAAACTTGAAAGGTTGTGATTATCAATTATGGATTTATTCCAGGTTTTTTATTAACGAGCAGATGAAGGGAAATCACCAATCGAGAATATGAGTTGCTGTCAGATTCATAGTAATCCAGGTTTTTTCTTAATTTTTGCAGAGCTTTGATTTGTGTTTGATGGCTTGAATGAATGACTATATCTAATTATAGTTGATGTCGATTGATTGTTTCCGAGCCTTTCATGTGGGTTTGCTCATAATTGACTTATTGTGCAAGGTGTTATTGATTCAGAAAATGAATAAGAAAATTGAAGATCATTGCCTTAATACTAGCTAGTAATTTTATTTGGTAACTGCCCTTCAATATCAAGATCTGAGAGATGTAAGATTTTATGTTCCTATCTGTAAATTCCCAACTTTCACCACTATGTACTTTGCAGCTGATCAAAGTTCAGATGCTAATTGATCTGAGTGAATTGCAATGGATGCATGATTATCATAATGAAAATTATGACTAGTCCTTTAAATTTCTGCAACTTGAAAGAGATAGAAGAAAGCAAAGGATATTGATCTGAGAATGGAAGATAAGTTTCTTATCATTCTGTCATTTTATGTACATAAATGATACAACATCCAAAGGTCAAAATTGGACTTAGTGAACCTATATGGCCAGCTATTTTGCTGGCTCTTTGTTCTTCACTCTCTCATGATGCCTGTAGTCGAAAAGTGACATCAAGGAAAGCATGTTCCTCACATGGAATAGTGAGACCACCCATTGGATGATTGAACCCAAAGTCCTCCTCAGCCTGGAATAGCAAAGATATGAATAAAGGATGGTTCAAGTAAGATATTGGAACCACATACCGCTTCTTCTCAACTTCCCCAATATAAACTGCAAAATAGCCTTTAGGAACTCGTGTCTGCTTTTTGGAAAGAAGTGACCGTGGTTTGAGAACGTGCTTAGCTTGAATCATGGAAGGCAAACGGAAACCCATGATCTTCTATAAAATGGGACTAGGGAAATAATCTCAAACAGATCGAGTAAGCTTAATGTAGAGAAAGTTTAGCTTGATATAAAAGAAGAATTGCAAGTTTTAGAAGGTGAACAACTGAAAGTGGAAGAGAACTTTGGGTTGAAAGAGATTTGGTTATCTATGTATATATAGAGAAGGAATAGATTATTTCCCAATCCTTGAAGACAGTGTATGAGGACTCTGGTCTGCCAAAGTGGCTGTTGGGTGTACAAAGGACCGATCTCGTCTAGGATCACATGGCCTTGCCTCCCATTCTTTCTCTCATCTACCCCACATTTGCCTTGAATTCATTATCCACAATGCAAGCCTAGTCTCTCCCTCTGTCAACCACCCACCACCTATGGTGCATCAGTCCCACATATGGTAGTTGGGTCCATGAAGAGCCTACTTCATCAAGGATCACATGGACTTGCTGGTCTCTCTCCTTCTGTCTCATCCACCCCCAGCCTAAGATGGATGGCCTCACATGTTTATCCATATAGAAGCTCCAGGTTGCCATTCAGCAAGTACTTGGATACAGAGATATATGAGTGCGCTAGGAATGCAAGAGAAACATTGTCATCTGATGGTGTTGGTACCAACAGACTCATTGTGATGGCTATAAGATTCAAGACAATGCAATAAAAGCTTGTCTCAACTTATCATTGAACATTACACGTAACTGCATATTTTTTGCATCTATAAAAATGATTACAGAAGATAGGAGATAGATCAATCTGACTGGTTCTTCAAACTGATGATATATGTCTGCGAAGGATTACTAATTCCACCCTTGAAGTTCTAAGAATACAAGTCAAGTTTGGAAAAGTGAAGACCTGCCTGCATTCCATATATAGGTGAAGTAAACATTCTTTAGAAGTAATCTTCATATCATTTCTGTTCAAACCTAACCTGCATACTTTCTGTAGCCAAGCATCATGTTGGGCAATGTATGGCCATTTACTCATGTTTAACATGAAGAGGTCCCCTCAATTCTAGTTCTTCCAATTAGACACAATTTTGTAACTCAAGTTTGAGTTTACATATCTTTGATGCACACAGCATACAGGCTTGAGAACCTAAAAACTAGGCTTTATGCACATTTTATACTTATTGGGTGGTTATGTTTTTTTCAGAATCAACCTGTGAATTTGTGTGTGTTCAAGGTATAGGGCAGTTTGCAGAATGAACATGCCACTTGACACTCTTGAGTTAAAGACATTTCACTTGTCCAGTCTTTCAAGAAATAACGATTGACCCAAAACCTAATGGTGATGTCCCCAACTACCAGCAAGAATGACTGAGTTCTAGTGGGTAAATTATGTGACAATGTCTTATTATTAAGATGTAGAGGATGAAAGATATTAAGTTCTTATCTCTTTATTCTCATTGTCATCATTAGAATGTTTCAGTAAGTTCACTGTCGAATTCCTAGTGCTTAATCTTGATGAGTTGAATAGGATAGATATTGAAACATATGAATGTTCTGATTTTTCTGAACTCTCATATAGTAGAAAAGAAGTTATATTGACCTTTGAATTTGTCAATGGAAAAGAAGTTTCTTATCAGCCTGCCAGTTCATATACACCACATGTTTGGAGTGCCACATGATTGTTAGCTCACTAGATGCCCAGGGCTCCCATGATCTGGGTTTTCTTACAATTGACAAATGATACAAGATTTTTGTGATTCTGAACGAGAGTTGAGAAAACCCAAAGGTGAAAGTCTGAATACTAGCAGGTAACTAAATTTGGAAGCAGGGCATTCAATCTTGGGATTTGAGAGATGAAAGATATTGCGATCCTATTGGTAAATTATCATTTTTCATCCCTTGGTATTTTGTAGTTAAAATTTGTAAGTTTGATTCTGAGTAACTGATTTGGACGAGTGTAAATGGATTCAGGATTATTATGCTTGATCTGAGAGTTGTAGACGACCCTTGGGTCCATAATGTCTACAAGTGCAGAAAATATTTTTCTGTCAATTTCCTTTTCTTATCGGGGGCCAGGATGAAGCATCAAAGTTTAGAATTTATCTCAAGGATCTTAGGACTGGTTTTGTTATTTTATGATAGGCTCCATACAGGCATGAAATATTCATAACAGCAGCGGACAAGGCAGACCTATAATCTTATCTTTCTTTCCAGTTAAACTCAGAAGGTGATCAAGTTCTTTTGTGAAATGGTTTCATGACATGCCTGAATACTTTTATCTAAAGTTGGAGGAAGTCCTATTATCTAGATTTTCAAGCTGTTCCTATCTGTTTATTCTATCATCCTTTGGCACGTTGTAGTTAACAAGTTCAAACTAGAATGGTGTAAGAGAGATCTGGTTGAATTGCAGTATTCAAACAATATAACTACTTGAGTTTCTGCAATTCGGAAAAGATAGGAGAAAATTTATTGATGGAAGATTATTTTTTTATTGTTCTGTCAGTTTATCTACATCACCATATAATCTACATGGATCAAAATTGGAGAAAGTAAACATAGGAGGCCAGCTAATTTGCTAACGCTTTGCTCTTCCTTCTCTCATGATTCATTTAGTTGAGAAGTGAGATCAATAAAAGCATCTTCGTTGCATGGAATTGTGAGATGACCCATTGGATGAGTGAAGCCAAATTCTTCCTCAGCCTGACATAGCAAGGATCTGAATGAGGGGCAGTTCAAGTAAGGAATTGGAACCACATAACGTTTCTTCAGAAACTCTCCAACGTAAACTGCAAAATGGCCTTTTGGGACCTCTGTCCGGTTTCTGGAAAGAAGGGACAGTAGTTTTAGAATCTGCTTGGCCTGAACCATGGAGGGAAAACGGATACCCATGTTGTTATTTGAAATGGAACTAGGAAATGATCTCAAGTGAATCTAACAAGCTTTGTTACATGAAAGATCAATTTGAATGCGGAAGGAAGCTTGGAGTTGAAAGGGGATTCAGTTTTCTATGTATTTACAGAGAAGGAATTGCTTATGTTTTGAATACTTTCAGATGGAGTGTGTGATGAGTGTTGTCAGCATGAGTTGAGGTTGGGTGGAAGAAGAGCCCACCTTGTCCAGGAACACATGGCCTTGCTTTCCTCTCTCCCTTCCATCCACCCTCTCTATATGGATCGGCCCCACTTCTGCCTTTAAAGTTGTTATTCATATGGAATTCCTGGGCTGTTATTGATACTATCAGCTTTAAACAGACAGCTAGCGTATGCTTGAAAAGGTCCAGAAACACATTCATGTGATGATGTTGATACTGATAAGTAATGTGAAGTTGACAGCAACTTGGACTAGCTACTCAATTACAAGAATGAGGATTTGAAGGGAGAAATAAATGCCTGTTACAATTCATCGCAAGTGGTTACAGTATGTAGATGATAGAAGATGGATTGACAACAGTCGGAAAGGGGCATATTATTATTCTTAGGAGTATTAATACATGGCTTATTAACTATGAGGAATTGTGGGTACATCCATGTTGAAGATCTTGAAAGGTTGTAATTATAAATTGTTGATTTATTCCAGGTTTTTCTTGACCAATAGATGGAGTCACCCATATAGAATGTGAGGTTGCCATCAGATTCACAGTAATCCAGGTTTTTTCTTAACTTTTTCAGAAAATGAATTTGTGTTTGATGGATTGAATGAATGACTGTATCTAGTTATAGTTTATGTCAACTGATTGTTTCCTAGACTTAACTGAGATTTTGTCGAGTCTTTCATGTGGATTTGCTTGTAATTGACTTATTGCGCAAGGTGTTTATGATTCTGAGAAGGAATTAACAAGAAAATCAAAGGTGATTGCCTTGACACTAGCTAGTAATTTTACTTGGTCACTAACCTTCAATATCAAGATTTGAGAGATGTAAGATTTTATGTTCCTACCAGTAAATTCCCAACTTTCACCTCTAAGTACTTTCTGGCTGATCAAAGTTCAGACACTAGTTGATCTG